>CM030864.1:5041105-5116105 GCA_018105865.1 Metaphire vulgaris | reverse complement strand
CTCCTGAAAAGACTGAAAAAAAGGTCGTCACCACTTTATATGGGCCCCGCGACTGTTCTGCCCAGGAGCCCGGAATTTCTCTCGGCGGCCCTTGGGGGGGGGGTCACATCCGCCCCCCGGATGTCCGATCAAAACTCCCTTTATAGCTGAAATTTGCTTGATGAAACTAGATGCTTTGTCGCTATCTTTTTTCTAACGTCGCACTTTTCTATAACTTGTCATATATATATATATATATATATATATATATATATATATATATATATATGTTGGCTCTTCTCTGGTTTTGTGTGTGCATGGCTAACGTGGAATGCTGAACTTTTTTCTCCTCTCCAAACTTTCCGTTCTGGCTTTCAAGTATTGAACAGACTGGCCAGGGGCGTAGCTAGGGTGTCCGGCGCCCAGGAACAAAGCATTGGGGCCTACTGATGGCGCCCCCTCAACTTGACGAAATTCATAAGAAGTAAAAAAAAGGGGCGTCGTTCTGCCCATTTTGGCGCCCCTTCATTCTTCATTCAACTTCGCGAATACCCTGACAAGCAAAAAAGGGCATCATCCGTAGCGGAACATCCTACCGTAAACCAATTTTGGCGCCCCCCACCCCACCTCGGCGCCCGGAGGATCTGTACCCCTCCCCTGCACCCCTAGATCCGCCTCTGAGACTGGCTAAGCGGCCCTCGTTTACACATCATTCTGTCACTTATCCAGCCGGCCGTTAAAAAGTTTGACGACCTCTGCTGTAGACGGTAACGTGAAGAGGGGGACCGGTGGGGGGGGTGGACCCGGCCCCTGGGCATCCACCAGATAAGGGCATCCAAATTGTCCCGGCGGCTTTTTCCTGCTCGCTAACACCTAACACCGATGTGGCGGGGGGGGGGGGGTCATCCAAATTTACTTTGGCCGCGGTAATCCCCACTCTTTGGCGAGCCACTGCATGGCTCTAGAGGCTTCGATTATGTTGCTAGGCCGGGTGGATTATCAATGTTCGGTTTGAGAATTGGGCTATTTCTGAAATTGTATCGTTACTAAATAAATAAATTAATAAAAATAATAATAATAATAATAATAATAATAATAATAATAATAATAAAAGTAATAATAATAAAAAGTATTAATAATAATAACGCGATTTCAAGTGGTTTTGGAGGCTAAGTCACGGGCGTCCGCAGAAATTTTTCCAGGGGGTGCAAAACAGGGTCTTGTGACGAAAGAAATTAAATTTTTTCCAGGGGGTGCAATTGCACCCTCTTGTACCCCCTCCGGACGCCCATGGGCTAAGTTAGCCTTTGCGAAAGCCTCAGAAACGCTGTAACATATTCGTACGAGTGTTTTTGAAAATGTTACTCTGCTTTAGAACGGTTTCAGAGAAGCCTTTTGCGAACGCGTAGGCCGGGATTTAAAATCTAGATCCGACAGAATTGTCATTTTCTATGAAAAGACTGACGATTTTAAGTCCTGTATTTGTTCAAGACGTTTGAAGTCTATTGATTGTGCAATTGTGCATTGCTTTAGATTAATTATTGCTTCTTCGAACTTACTCAGACAGACGCACGACAGAGCTGTGAATTCTGAGAAATAAATAGCGGGCGAATGACATTTGGGAGGATATTTTGAAGCGGTGGCGTGGTCAGGATTTCGGAATTAGGGAGTGGGGTGGGGTGGGGGTACATAGACCATTTTCGAGTTTCAAAAACGTCGTCAAGGATTTCTTGGTACATTCACTTCCGTACACACTGTAGTTCGATTCTGTCGCAGTCATCCTGCATATCCCCTAGAAAGATATACTGTATTATCAACGGGTTTGCGCAAATCCACGACTGATCCTATCCAGAATTGGGGGGGCCCCACCTTCCCCAACGTCCCCCGTGGTTGCGCCAATGTTGTGAGGACAAGAGCAGTGTTTTGTTAGAAAGTAAACCATAAAACATGGAAGCGAAAAAATTGCGCAGCTTGGGAATTGGATGGAGAGAGAGAGGGGGCAGAGAGGGAGATACAACGGAGGTAATAAACAGGGACAGAGACAGACAGACAGGCAGACATAGAGACAAATATAGAGAGAGTGAAAGAGAGGCGATGAAGAGAGAGAGAGAGAGAGAGAGAGAGAGAGAGACAGACAGACAGACAGACAGACAGACAGACAGACAGACAGAGAGAGACAGACAGACAAACAGACAGAGACAGAGAGAGAGAGAGAGAGAGAGAGAGAGAGAGAGAGAGGCAGACATATAGAGACAGACAACAGAGACAGAAGCAGAGAAACAGAGAAACATAGGGGAGAGAGACGAGAGAGAGAGAGAGACCCTCAATCATGAAACAGAGAAACATATTGGGATTACAGAGTTTATCGAGTTATAACGATTGTTAGTTTATCGAATAACGATTGTTATGGCGATTATTGTCGAAAATATTCTCGTGCATTGCAGAACTGACGCGTTTGATACAGATAAGGAATTCCTGTCGGTCGCATTGACGTATTACTCTGGCGACATCTGTCGCATGTTGACTCTCGATTTTTCCTATACGCAGGTTGGGTATGATGACCTAGGGAAGACCCAACCCCCAACCCCCACCCCATCTCCCGACCGACTCTTTTTTCCGTTGATTGGAAATCGATCGCCGCCTGACATTCTGACTCGCGTCACACGAGTGACTTGCGTCATGACGTTGACGTTCGACGCGTTTGATGTCGACTCCGGATGGCGGAAGAATGAATTAATTAAATTATCCGAAGGCGATTCCGCGGAGATCGCAGTTAGAGCAGCGCCGGAGATATTATTGATCCGCGTTCATTCCGCAGATACGACTGTAGGCTGCTCGCTCTGCAGTAGTTCAATCTTTAGGCCCATTCTGCGTGGTCAAGCTACTGGATTCTACCGTTTTTTAATTCTGCTGCTGCCGGTTTTTTCTAGGCTTTTATATTCCCAGCCGTGTGTGTGCGTGTGTTTCGCATTCCAGAATAGTCTGTCATTTTCAGTTTTTTTGGGGAGGGGAGGGAAGAGAGGGAGGGAAAGGGATAGAGGGGATTATTTCGGGATGGGGAAGAGGGGAGGGCAACAGAGGGAATTTTGCCGGAGTGAGCATGGGGCTTAAGTGTTCGGACTCGTGTGTGTGTGTGTTTGTGTGTCTGTGTGTGTGTGTGTGTCTAGTGGGGAAATCTGTCACACAGCCAGCCACCGTGTGGCACTGCCCCACCCCCACCCCCACCCCCACCCCCCCCCACCCCACCCCCCCCCCCCCACCCCCGTCACAATCTGATTAAGTGAAACGCAATCTAATTTTGGATCCTAGGCGTCATTATCGTCCTGGGACCGGTCGTTGGGGGGGGGGTTGGGGGGGGAGGCAGATGGCTCGCAGGGAGGACATGACCGAGTCCAGACGCACCGGACGCCGCCGCATCCTCTTTTATCGGGGGGAGATGGGAGGATGGGGCGGGTGTGTGGAGGCGAATGTAAATAGCGTCGAGGGAAAGAAGGAAGGAAGGAAGGAAGGAAGGAACGAAGGATGAATTTGATGGCCGCCGTGCAGTGGATTGGCTGACTCATCAAAACTGACTCACTCGTTCGAAGCCGACTCAGATATATACGCGACTGGTCCATATATAACCCTACATTCCACGCGAGAATGTATGCGATCGAATGAATTCGATGATGGTGTGGCCAGAGTGGCGGATACAGGATTTGGCATAAAGTAAACCTGGACCAGTCTAGTTGCTTAGAATGAGTGCACTAAAGTATGGGGGCGGGGGGACCACTGGGGGCGGGCATTCACGGACCCTTAACCTTAGGAACCTTAAGACATATTTATTTAACATCTCCCATTAATGTCCCTTGTAAAGCGCTCTTGACGTTAGCCTTCGCTATGCGTATTGCGCTATATGAAATTGTCAGCAATAATAATAATAATAATAATAATAATAATAATAATAATAATAATAATAATAATAATAATAATAATAATAATTCAATAGGGACACGGGCCCCCAGACCTCCTATGAGGAGCCGCCTCTGACGTCGTCGTCATCATCACCTTCTTTTCTTCATCGTCATCGTCATTATCATCATTCTCGTTGTCATTTATCATTTAGCCGTTCACTGCAGAGCGGGAGTTTGAAGGTCAAGGGTCAATGAGTCATCATGTCCTATGAGGTCATATAAGGTCATATACAGTAAATCATATAAGGTTTAAAAACCAATTAGAAGTGTTGAACACTGTTCGATTATCGAAATGATATTCGGGATTCGGGGTCGGACTGTCCCACAATAAACTTTTCTATATCCATTGAGGGGGGACTAGACCACTGCTAAACATTTTCGATTCAACTGTAGTCTGCAGCACACCCACCGTAATCCGCAACCCACCGTAATCCATTACAATATCTTAAATCATGACTTTTTTCACCCGATACGACCCCATCATAAACATGGAATTTCTGACCCAACCCAAACCATGGATGAACCCAAGCCATGTCCACGTCTGGGCTAGCTACACATTTCATGATTTGGCGTAGACCGATGGAATTTCGAGTGACTCTACCTCGCCGCCGATGGAGAGAGAGAGAGAGAGAGAGAGAGAGAGAGAGAGAGAGCGAGCGAGAGACAGAGAGAGAGACAGAAACAAAGACAGAGAGACAGAGACAAAGACAGAGAGAGACAGAGACAGACAGAGACAGAGAGAGACAGACAGACAGACAGACGGACAGAGAGACAGAGACAGAGAGAGAGACAGAGAGAGAGAGACAGAGAGAGAAAGAGAGAGACAGAGAGAGAGAGAGAGAGACAGACAGACAGACAGACAGAGAGAAAGAGAGAAAGAGTGAGAGAGCAGACTTTCGGAATTTGCAAAGGCTTAGCATACAGTATAAGACTACTATAAGTAACGTGAGACGAGGTGAGGCAGTCGGGGACTCTTCTCTTTATCTTATCCGCTATTATAACACACGACGAAGCGAAGCGCAGGTTTTATCGGAATTTCCTACAGACGGACGGACGGACAGACCCGCAGACGGACAGACCCCCGGGTTCTTCTCGCGCGCGCGGCGCACAACCTTAGTATCTTCATCTCCGTCGAGGAGAGAGAGGTCACTGCTGCTGCTGCTGCAGTTGCAGCAGCCGCTGAGCTTTCTTATCGACGGGCGCGATGCTCTTGTCTCGTCCGCAGCGGCCGCTTGCTTCGACCGCCACTCCCCCCCCCACTCTTCCCCCAGGGGCCCCCGCCCCTTCAAGGAGCCGCTTTCGAGGAAAGTCGGTGGCCAGCGTCGGCCGATGACTGATTAAGTCGCCAAGAAATTGATTCCCGCTGCCTCCTCCATCTCCTCCTCCTCTTCCTCCTCCTCCTCCTCCTCCCTCCTCCTCCTCCTCCTCCTTACCCGGCCGACGCTGCTGCTGCTGCTGCTGCTGATGATGATGATGCTGTTGAGATCGTCTGCTTCGCGGGCACCTGTGAGCGCGCGCCCGCCCGGCCGGCCGCTCGTTAGCGAAGGTACCGTCTGTCTGTCTGTCTGTCTGTAGCCGCTATCTGCTATAGGTCTGTCACTGTCTCTGTCTGTCTCTCTGCCTCTCTCTGTCTCTGTCTCTCTATCTGTGTCTCTTTGTGTCTGTCTGTCTCTGTCTATATGCCTGTCTTTGTCTCTCTCCCTGTCTGTGTCCTTATGTGTCTGTCTGTTTGTCTGTCTGTCTGTCTGTCTGTCTGTCTGTCTGTCTGTCTGTCTGTCTCTCTCTCTCTCTCTCTCTCTCTCTCTCTCTCTCTCTCCGGATTTTACAAACCAGAACGAGGCTGATGTCAACGGTGCGGCTTTCTTACGCGGTTTTTCAAAATGGAAAGCAGAAACAAAGTAACAAGAAGCGTTTGATTCTATGTCTAAATGACAACGTCACGTATGACCGTATCTTTGTAAGACGTTTCCAACTGTCTACGGTACATCGCGTGGTACATGTATCTCTATGATAGCTGGCTGCATCAGCATTATTGATATAATATTATCATTACTTTAAAATGTAGAGTTTTTAGTCTGTGATCTTGAGCTAGTAGTATTAATCTGTGGTCACACTAGTCTTATCAGCTGCCGTTTTTAATCGTTTTCGAGCAGTGGACGCGCCAGTGTTTGTCCAGTGTGATGCTGGTCCGAGACCTGTGCAAATATAACTTGGGATTTGTTATAAGTATGATCGGAGATATTAAGAAATTTTTATCTTACGCTGGCGTTTAGGATGCATTTGCTAATGAAGCAAAAAAATTAACCCCTTAACTGGGGATTCCGGATATTTCCGTCCATTTTACATTCAGTTACAGCTAAATACACGGTTAAGGGGTTAATAACATAAAAATAAGTAAATGAATATGTGAATAAATCAGATTTATTTATTTATTTATTTTTTATTTATTTATTTATTTTTTATTTATTTATTAAATGATGAGTGCCTGTGTTGACCTGTTCTTCGGTACTATTTTATAATTGTTTTGAATTTTTATATTTATTGCTTTGCTAATCGCAGGTCTATAAGGAATCTGTAGTGAACGCATTGACTGATTGCTTGACTGGCCTACCTGTTGGCTGGCTGGCTGGCTGGCTGGTTGGCTGGCTGTTGTCTGAATGTCTAACTGTTACTGGTTCATCTGATTATCGGACAAATTGATGACAATAGCGTACAAGAGATGAAGAAGAGATGAAGAAGAGGATAATGATGATGAAGATGAAGATGATAAAGAAGATGGTGGGGGTGATGACGACGACGTCGATGATGGTTGATTGATTGATTGATGATGATGATGATGATGATGATGATGATGATGATGATGATGATGATGATGATGATGATGATGATGATGATGATGACACTCGGCAAATCAATTTGATAATGACGACATCTTTAACGGAAGCTTCGATTTTGAATCGATTGGGTTTTAAAATGGAGTCGCAATCGGGCCCGTTCGATGGCTTTGCACGACGACCTCTCTGCTGCGCTATTCTGCGCTGACGTAGCAATTGCTGCATGGCCGATCGGTTGGCGGTTAGCGGCTAGCCGGGTCAGTCGTCTAACTCGATGGCGATCATAGACGATAGAGGCTGGCCAGTCGTTCGGATGCAATGAGCGCGGCACAGCGGAGCGGGGAGCGATAACGGAACTGGGAATGTGTGGGAGGATGAGACGGCGAGGGCGGAAGGTAGGTAGGGAGGGAGGGAGGGAGGGAGAGAGGGAAGGCGCGTGGCCCGTGTTGTCGGTCGGTGTCGGGCACTGTTGCCCTGCCATCTATACTGCCACAGATGGCAGCCGATGGAGCGTCGGCACTCGGCAGTTGTCGGTGGCAGCTGCGAAGGAGACGCGCTCATGACATGCATAGTGCGTCTTTCCATCGCTTTTCCTCCCTTTCCACGCTTCAACGTCTGGTGGTTCAAGAGCATCTGTCTGTCTATCTGTCTGTCTGTCTGCCTCTGTCCGTCTGTCTGTCTGTCTGTCTGTCTGTCTGTCCGTCTGCCTTCGTCTTTGTCAACGTAGGCATCGGATTGCTGCTGTATCGCTGATGGAAGGCGCCATCCCCTCTTCTTCCTCATCTTCCTCCTCCTCTTCCTCCTCCTCCTCGTCGTCGTCGTCATCGAGTTCCTCCTGGAACATCAATTACCTACTCGACGGCCGCGGGGACAGGCGAGGAGCGAGGAGGATGAGGAGGCTGAGGAGGAGGAGGAGGAAGCGTATACGAGGACGAGGACGAGGAAGACGGAGGATGCGACGGACCACTGCCGGGCGGTGGCACCGAAGCGGCGGCGTCGATGGAAGGCCGGGCGAGGCATCGGTCGCCGATCGCACAGCAGGGCATCTGGTCGCAGGGAGGGAGGAGAGAGCGACGGACAGAGACAGAGACAGAGACAGAGACAGAGGCAATTGCTTCGCCCCATTGCGATTTATTACTCAATCGTCGTTCCCGACAGCATTTTGGCCGTCGCAGCGGCGTCCATCGTCACCCGCGCCCCTACCCCCATCATCCACCCTACGATGCCCTTGCTGCTGCAGAGCAGTGGGCATGAGGGCCTCCGATGCCTCCGCCTCGGAAGGCAAACGCACGCCGCTGAAGGGGACGAGAGGGAGAGATGGAGAAGAGAGAGAGAGAGAGACAGACAGACAGACAGACAGACAGACAGACAGACAGACAGACAGAAACAGAGAAACAGAGAAACAGAGAAACAAAGATAGAGACAGACAAAGAGACAGCCAGCCAGACAAATATACAGACAAGAGAGAGAGAGACAGAGAGAAAGAGAGAGAGACAGACAGAGACAGAGACAGAGACAGCGATAGAGAGACACAGAGACACAGAGAGAAGATGGGGTCGGAACGAGGACGATGATGATGGTGCCGGAATGATGATTGCTCCGGGGCCTGTGCCGAGATATCGAAGGCGGTGAGGGGGCTGACGGGGGTGGGCGGGGGGAAGAGAGGGAGGCGCTGTGGTAGTGGGCGGTCGTTTACGATCCTTTGGAGATTGTTGTCGTCTGCCGCGCGATGACGTCACGATGACGTCACGATGACGTCGACATCGATACCGCCGCGAGTCGTTATCATATCTCGTCGTCGCTTCGTTGTTGACGTCGACGATGACGTCACTCCAAACCACTGAATATTGGATTTGGTTGTAACACAATGGATTGGGCGTAACTGATAATAATAATTGACTAGAATAGCGTTCTACCGGTATCCGCTTGGCGTTAACCCCGATATCTACCAGTTTTTCTGGTAGACGCCCCCTCCACAGAAATACAGAAGACGACCACCGCGCCCATTTTGCAGCTTTAGAACCAGCATCAATTGAAACCGCCCCTCCTGGTTATGCATGTATAATTCCTTTGGATGATGATGATGATGATGATGATGATGATGATGATGATGATGATGATGATGCTGCTGATGATGATGATGCCTGTTTCAAACGAGCTATGCATCGTCGTTTCTCTCAAGGTCATGGTGTCAGGTGTCAAGGTCATATCAAAGGCTAAAGACGAGGTCGTTCAATCATACATCGTTGATTCTCAAACGCTGCACTGGTTTTTTTCGTGCAGAGAGTCTTTGAAATTCTCCGGTAAGGGACTAAAGGTCACCGAGTACCGATGCTATTTCCCTCGATGTCCGCCAGAAGGCGCTTTTTAAACTTCTTCTGGAATCTTCTATCGGGATGTAGAGAGCTAGCTACAGAACGTTTCATCAAGTCTACATTTTATCTGAGACTACCTTTCGCCGGCATTCTCAGCCACATCCCTCACTCTCCCAACCCGCCTTCCCTCTCTGCCTTCGTCGATCCCGGACCACTTATCTTCCCTTGAGGCCTCCCTCCGCACTTCGAGAATCTAAGATTCCGATCGTCTGGGAGCGGGCGGGAAGGGGATGGGGTGGGGGTGGGGTGGAAAAATTTCTCGGCGCTTTCAATACCAACCGCGGAACCTGTTGTTTGGCCAGCCGAAGAAGCGGTGGTCTTTCCTCCGATAAACAGTCGGTCGGGCTGCTGGTTGCTTGGAGTCGTAGACTTTGGGCCTGGTCGAGAAGATTCCACGGTGGTCCAACATGAGTGTTACGAAAGAGGGAACGATAGAAATGCGCGCGTTCTTCTTGACGGAACTAACAAAAATACTGTAGAATTTCGTTACAATGTACTTTGAGGCAATGGCGGCTCCAGGATTTGGAAAGTGGGAGGGGAGTGACGTTGGGGTGGCAACTTTTAAGCGTGGTAGCCAGCCATTTGTTGATAGGTATGTAGTAGTAACTATAGGGCACCAGTAGGGGGCCCTAGAGGTCAGGCATTCAATAGGGGGAACGGTCCCCCGGGGCCCCTATGTGGAGCCGAAATATGTAAAAATTACTACGTTATATCCGATGTACGTTGTTATATCCAATAACAGACAATACAGTAGCGCATCACACGGGACACATTGCAGTACGCTATAACCCAATAAAGGTTATACTGTATACAGTAAGAGTTCGTTATAACGAAGTTCTACTGCCTACGTATACTGTATAAGATTATAGAGTCGTTCCATTGTACGCAGACGAACTGATGATGGGCGCAGCCAGAGATGAAATATAGGGGCGCCTCGACATTTTCTGGAAAAAGTGTCTCTGACAAGCGAAAAGGCATCCTTGTTTTCGCCCATTCGCGACATATTCTCGTCGACCATGCTACCTCCCCCTCCCCCAAAAAAAATTCTCAACGGTTTTGCGCATATCTAACGAACGGTCCCAGCCAGAATTATTTGGGCACGGAGGTCGCCCCCTCCGTGGCAACGCCACTGAGGGTTACTTAGTGCCGTTAATTTTTCACGGCATCGGCCGAAAGAGAGCGGATTGCCGACCTTTCCCATTATAACCGCCTTGCCCTTCCTCCCGTCACCCGTCGGGTGAGCACCCATTCGCAGCCGAGTCGACTGGATGGTCGCCTGGAGCAACAGAGCACCCGGAGGAGAGCTTCTGCCGCCGCCGCCGCCGCCGCCGCCGCCGCCGCCGAAGTATGAACCTCGGACCCTGGTAGAAGGAAATAAGGGATTTGTATTAAGAGAGAGAGGGAAAGAGACTACACAGGCGAAACAGATGTGAGGACAAATGATAAGAATGGTAAGAGGTAGAGGATGTAGTATGTGCAGAGTGCAGAGAGAGAGAGAGAGAGAGAGAGAGAGAGAGAGAGAGAGAGAGACAGACAGACAGAGACAGACAGACAGACAGACAGACAGACAGACAGACAGACAGACAGACAGAGACAGAGACAGACAGACAAGACATGTGGAGGCTTACAGAAAGACAGAGATATAGACAGACAGAGAGAGAGACAGATAGAGACAGAGACAGAGATACAGACAGAAAGATAGAGAGAGAAACTGAGAGAGAGAGAGAGACAGACAGACAGACAGACAGAAACAGAAACAGAGACAGACATAAACAGAAACTGAGAGACTGACAGACAGACCGCAGAGACACTGATAGAGACATAGAGACAGACAGAGACAGACAGACAGACAGACAGAGATAGAAAGACGGGCAGACCTAGAGATACGGAAAGGAAACACAGGCAGACTGAAGCAACGTAAACGTGGTCTTGCTAAGTTGCTAACGCTACGGTCAAAATCCGTGTCATTTGACACGTCAAAGCTTAATATGAGTGGCTACAATGCCGGTTAAGGGCAATTATCTTAGTATAATGTGGCTGTTAAATGCTGCAACGACTGTTTAGGCGTAAATTAGACCTAGAAATATACAGCGCTCTGTTACTTGTGCCATGGACTACTAGATTAATCTAGTAGTCCATGCTTGTGCCCAATGACACAGACAGACAGTCGAGACAGACAGACAGACGGACGGACGGACAGACAGACAGACAGAAATTAGCTCCTTCCTTTGGAGCGTTGGGTTCCGGCGCTTATCTCCGGTCTAGGCAATCGGCGACGTAGAAGGCATAGGCAATTAATCTGGAGTATAGGTTGCCATTACTGTACTTTCCCCGGACCCACGTTTTACCTCGCTGCTTAACGTTGTTCCTCATTTTCCACCGCCCTCTAGCGAGCGAGGTTGAGTCGACCTTAGAGGCTACTGCGGGAATCGAACCCGGGACCTTGACCTTCTGCTCTGTGGTTCAGTGTTGCTGCCACTCTGCTAACTTCCCGCCCCTCAATGAAAGTCAATGTCAGATTATATTTTTGCGTTGAAAGTAATCTACAAAATTAAAAGCTCTCTCTCTCTCTCTCTCTCTCTCTCTCTCTCTCTCTCTCTCTCTATATATATATATATATATATATATATATATATATATATATATATATTGCTATATATTCTTAGTTCTTAGTTCTGAAAAATTTTCAAGGATTTCATCTCTGAATAATTATTGTATTCTCTAATGAAATTTCTCGCGAAGTAAGTAAGTAAGTAAGTAAAGTCAAGATTAAAGTGGTGACTAGTCGACAGACTGCGCGAACACATTACATAAATAAATAACTAAATACAGTAACTAGTTCTGAATAGCCAGGACTTGAGGCGTTTCTTGAATGTGTCGAAGTAGCCTATACTGTAGATGGAGTTTTCACTGTTTGCCAATAGTTTTTTCGCTGTTGAATCTATGTTAATTAAAAGCGAGTGCGACCGAAGACGTTTAGCCCTACACTGTACAACATCCTGTTGACAGTGAAATTCAATAGATCACCGCAAAATGTTTCAAAATCCGCTTTCCTTTGTATGGCGATGGTGTTTAGGGCTGTGGCAATTTGGACCGGCCCAGTAACACACGTTGTCACGCGACTCTGATGATAGCTGTTCGGTTAGTCACAGATTTTTGGACATTTGGGTATCAGATATTTGGAAAGATAATCGCCAACTTTTACTTTTAATCAATTTATTGATGTGGAATTTTTCCACTTATAACTTCGAGCGACGCGAAATGACAAGATATATGTCCAAAACAATACCTATTTAAAAGGGACACAGGAAAAGGAAATATTAGTCAGTACTTCCGGCGCGAAGTTCCGGCACATAGCAACGTCACTCGGCTGTTCTAGATCCGTGTTATAATTGCGCCCATACCTACCTAACGAATAGTCTACTAATTCTACTGGGTTGCTAAATACTCTACATATGCAGAAGCACAAATATACATATACGATCATCAATATCACTATTATCAGCTTCATAACAGGCCTTTTTGATACCGTTATGCGCGGTAAGACCGTAGGAAAGTTCTCTGTTTTCGCGGTAAAACCGCATGACAAGAACCCGTTACCGCGGTAAAACTGCGCTATTTGGACAAATTTTTCCCATTACCACGGGAAATTGCGGTAACCGTCACAGCGTCACTTTCTACTACGAAGCATTTAAATACTATTTAGATACCCTAATCTTGGTGAGTATTAAAATACTTTCAAAAATACTTAATCGGGTATTTAAATACTATTTGAATACATATAATATACATATAATACAATATATAATAATGTATAATTTATAATAATATATAATAATACATATAAATACATATATTAAACATATACAGGTACATATATTTAATACTATTTAAATACACTAGTACTTAAAATGCATAAATACATATAATAAACATATAATATATAATAATATATAATAATACATATAAATACATCTAATAAACAATAACATATACATATATTAAGTACTATTTAAATAGGTTACATGAGCATTTAAAATACATAAATACATATACTGTATTATACATATAATATATACATAAAATACATAAATACATTAGTATTTAAATGCATTAGTATTTAAATACTTTACACCGCTGCGAGTGTGAGTAACAAAATAGGTTAGTTTCATTTTTGTCGTCGTCGTCGTCGTCGTCGTCATCGTCCTCGTGCTTTTTACCGAAGGCAGAAGCACATATAAGTTGTCACTCTGAACCCGGGGCGCCCGCTTCAAGCCGCCGAGCACTCTGCACGCGCGCGCGTGTGTGTGTGTGTGTGTGTGTGTGCGCGCGCTCTGTGTCGGCTGCCTGCCTCTGTGGTGGGTGAGCACTGAGCAGACGGCCGCGTTAGGCCAGGCGGGAGAAGGACTTGACTGGGCAGGCGGGCGAACCACAGAAGGAGAGAGAGAGAGAGAGAGAGAAGAGAGAGAGAGAGAGAGAGAGACGATCTCTTTTTTCTCTCTCTCTCGCTGATTCAACGAGCGCGTCAAAAGCTGACAATCTGAGCAACAGAGTAGTAGACAAGCGGCGAGATGAGCTTGCGCAGCCGCGCCGTAGGCCCTTCGCTGGTCGGGTAGGAAACAGCTGGATATATACAAAGAGACACGGCCGCTCGCCTGCGTGGACTGGGTCGGTTCTATTCGACGCACGTAAGTGTAAAATATACGGCCTTTGATGACCGCTGTCTGTCCCAATCGAACCTATCTATGGTTTCATGCGTTGATATCGTGTTGTCGTCGTCGTCATCATCGCTGCTGTCGTCGTCGTCATCATCGGGCTGCTTAATAGCCAGTAGTTGTCGATGTAATAGTTGTTATATCGCCTTGTGCAATGAATGTAATGTGATAAAAGAAAATGTGTGAATTTGCGAATTTATGCAATGAAAAAACAACAACAACAACAACAACAACAATAATAATAATAATAATAATAATAAATAATAATAATAATAATAATAATAATAATAATAATAATAAGGCCTAATAATAATAATAATAATAATGGTTTATTTCCAACAAGCATTAAAGCATTGAACCAAACAAAATAGCAGTAAAAGAAGCCACGAGATGTCGAAGAATAATGAAATCTTCGTCTTTTATATTCTACTACTACTATTAATAATAATAACTCATGCATGTTAGAACAACTACTGCAAGTGATGGGGTGGCAAATGATAATAAGCATGGGGCCAACTATTTGTTGCTAGCTATGTATTAGACTACCTATACTTACTACTAGTAGTAGTACTTACTACTATAGTGGTAATAATAAGTGTAGGGGTCCCACATGAAGAGGCACTGGGTGGGCCAGGCATTTAATATGGGGCACGGGTTCCCCGGACCCCCATTTGGATCCGGCACTGGACCTCACAAAATCATTAATAACTATAGTCCATAGCAAAGCTGTTTGTTTCTTCTCTGATTGCGTCGTAATAATTTAGTGAAATCGACCAAAGACAAAAGTGAGTTTTAAAAATGAGAATCGAATGCTGACAATATTGAAAATCCTGTTTCTTTTTCGTTGACATTTGATCGCACAAGTTTAGAATTGAAGGAAGATAAATAAACCGCCCTGCATGGGCGTCCGGAGAGGGGTGCAAGGCGATGCAATTGCACCCCCTGGAAAAATTGTAGAGTTATTAAAAAAAGTAAAATTGCTTGTTTCTTTCATCACAAAACCTTGTTTTGCAGCCCCCTAGAAAATAATTTTCATTTCTTTCGTCACAAGACCCTGTTTTGCACCCCCCTGGAAAAATTTCTGCGGACGCCCATGCCGCCGTGTATTCGATCCTTTCGCGAATTGTGAGCCAACGAAGCCGACAAGCACAACAAAGAGAAGTCTTGCAGCTGCTACAGTAGAGTAGACGATTCAGCAGACAGGCTACTCGAGGTTGTTAACGACCGGCATGCTGTATTTAGTCACAGTCCGCTCAAGAAGACTGCCAGCCAAGCTCGGAAAGCTCAACAGCGGCTCCCGTTGAAGTACTCATTAATTAATTGCTTTGATGGTTCTTAACGCTTGGATCGTAGCATCAGGTTCACTTGTTGTAAGGCGTCATTGCTTTGGCTTTGCTGCCCTATCAGCTTCCGATGATGGTGTCGTTTCCAGCGTCCAGCACCTTCTTGCATGGTCTTTGTTGGTCCCGAGGCGAAAGCTTACGGACTCCGGAATAATAGGATTTGAACAGAAAGATGGACTAGATTGCCTCAAGGTTTTTCCCTAAGTCAGACTTGTATTGCGATGGAAGGTTATTCGATAATTAGATAATCGGTTGCTTATTGGATTTCGTACTACCGGTAATTCTTCTTCAGGTACTTTGTTCGTGGGTGTAGCCAGGAATTTGATTGGTGGGGGGGTCTAATGTGATCTGAGGGCATAGGCGGATTTTATTAAAGGCTAGGGTAGGCTTAAGCCTACCCAACTAATCCCACCAAAACAAAAAATGTTTTTTCCATCAACACCAGGTCTGTCGCGTGCTGGATGAATACCACACTATCCGGCCGGAGCGAATTGCTGAAGCGATTTCCGGCCAGTCCCTACTTTTGTTGGTACTAATATCTAGCTGTTAAACTGAAACTAGTCACTGCCTTGTAGCTGCCTATGCGTGCTGTGCTCAGTTAATTCGCCGACTGACGTAACATTTATACCAAGATTGTCTTGTCTTGTCTTTAACCATCTTTGCTTCGAAGATTGGCTGCATTGTGGACTGCCTTCCCTCCAAGTGTTATGGTCTTCTGCTGTTCTTGTCACCTGCTCTGAGTCCTGAGTCCTGTCCATTCTTAGATGTTGTCTTCCCACTTGTTTCTTGGTCTACCCTTTTTCTTAATCCTGGCATTGTACCTTGTATTATATCATTCTCTAGACAGTCCTGTTTTGTTTGCACAATATATGTCGCCAGTAATTCAGTTTTCTTTTCTTTACTGTTTACAGTAGGGTTCTTTGCACCCCTGCTTTATCCAATACCCATTCAACCGTTTTCTTTGCTGTCCAGGATTATCAGGATAGCAAATCGAAATAATTTTCCATGGCCTCCATGTGTCATTACTAAGCAGATTGATGGAGATTGTTTATTGAAAAACACTGTTGCCGACGGCGTATGTGAAAATGCCGGAAGAACACGAGAAAGAGGCATTGCTATTTTCAGGGGCGTAGCCATGAATTTGATTGGGGGTAATGTGATTGAGGGGGGGGGGTTAAATGTGAGGGTATCAATCTTAAAAAACTTTGAACATCTTAAAAACACATTTAAAATTTTAAGGTAGTCTGATTTGAGGGGGCATATATACCGATATACCCCCCCCGTCGCTACGCCCCTGGATATTTTGGCTTACCTTAGGGCATTTTGCGCCCCAATGGCGGGGTCAGAAAATTAAATTAGCTGGTCAGCATTCATCAGGTCCGCCACTGCATGTGTCATACCTCAATTTTTCAAGTAGATGGATCGCTGTGGTTGCGCTAGATTCGGGTAGAAGAATCGGAAGCCGGTGACAGTTTGAAATTAATAATTAATTCTGGAAAATAGTCGCGGAAAAGATGGAAAACGAATCGTATTCGGTCTTTCCATATTAGTCATCTTCCAACGTCGTTGGAAAAGGAAGTTAGCGGCGTCATAGATTTTAATCAAACCAGAACACGATTGAAGAAACGTGCACGACGCAAATTGTGCAAAAGCAGTGGCAGCGCCAGGCATGGGCTTGGGGACATCGCCCCAAAATACAGTTTAACCCCTCCCCCAAATTTTAGCCTATGATCCTCTTTTAGCTATTCAATGCCAGACTAAAAAGTAACGGGTCCATTTAAATTTTCGGATCAGCCGCATACCGAATGCAATACGAGTATATGAAGTAAAGCTATGAATATGAAGTATATACGATGTTATTTATTTATTTATTTATTTATTTATTTATTTATCGCTGTAGGGCCCACAGACACGTTGTCTCTATGTAGATAGGCCATCGCGTATTGAGGCGGTTTAAATTTCTAAGACACCCCTATAGACTTAGTCTTTACAAAGCTTACTAGGCTATGTAAAACAGAGACGGAACCAGTTGATTGTGTTGAAAGGCTGCGTGTATACTAGGTTGTATGCGGGCGATGTATCCTATATAGCTAGCCCAATGTTTTCTATTTATCAAACGAAACCGTATGCAATTTGCATTTGGCATCCTGTTGTCTATGACGCTATAGATTATATAATTATTATATAATTTGAATTATAATTATTAGGAATTGTGCATGTCTGAAGTTTTTTATTAGTTCCTTCGATTCCATAATAGTAGGCCTAGTAGTAGTAGTAGTAGTAGTAGTAGTAGTAGTAGTAGTAGTAGTAGTAGTAGTAGTAGTAGTAGTAGTAGTAGTAGTAGTAGCAGCAGTAGTAGTAGTACTGTAGTAGTAGTAGTGGTGGTAGTGGTGGTGGTGGTGGTGGTAGTAGTAGTAGTAGTAGTAGTAGTAGGCCTAGTAGTAGTAGTAGTAGTAGTAGTAGTAGTAGTAGTAGTAGTAGTAGTAGTAGTAGTAGTAGTAGTAGACTAGTATTATTATTAGTTGTTGTTGTAGGCCTAGTAGTATATATATAGGCATTCAATAGGGGGTACGGGCCTCCTGCCTCCCCATATAAAGCCGCCACTGTTTAGAGCAGAGGTTGGCACTGCTAAATTGCTAATATTACCGTGAAAACGCAACAGAAAAACTGCTACCTGGTTTTGTGTGTCGTTGAGTTAGTTTTGTCCAAGTTTACCAAAATTTTGTGAAGTTCGTTTGTGAAAGTTACCTCGTTTTCGAGATTGCGTTTTCCTTTCCCGTCTCCCGTCTTCGCTTGTCCAAGCGGCCTGCTGGATAAGGTGAAATTAAACACACAAGTTGGGTGGTTAGGCCCTACTTGACGCTGGAGAATAGTTGTGACGCTGGAGAATAGTTGTAACGTTAAAAGACTTACCGTAATTCAGTGCCACCACTTGGTGTAAGTTTTACTCAAAACGCGAACCATTTAGTTCAATGGGTGTAACCTCTGGAAAAAAATTAACCCCAGTTTACCCCTGAAATCGGTACATTAAGAGTCACCATGCCTTAGTTTCAAGAAACTTCGTGCTCCAAAATATGTTTGATACATACAATATACAAAAGTACAAAGCAACATAACATAACAAAGCAAAGAGTAAGTTTACACAGAAAGCAAAAGTATGGTTATATTAACATTGCGTTGCATGCAAAAACCGTTATTTAGGGAGTTCTAAACCGGCGATAGAAATCTAAACGCACTATCTTAATAAACGTCTTGCGCCATATACAGAATACTTGTTTCTTTGTTTCTCTACGCTATTTGGGTAATTATTATCTATGTATTATTTCTATAGGACCTCAGGCTTATTTATTATTGATTAGTAGAGATAGTTACTCGACTAGGTAACATTTACACTTAAATTCGTCGTAACGTTACACAAAATTTTCTCGGTATACACTTCAGTGTAACTGGTGTAACGACGTAGGTTACTCGACAGTAACACTTAAATTCATTGTAACAAAGACGGTAGAGTCAGACAATATGTTTGATCGGAAAATTGCGAGGAAGAAAAAGTAAGACAGAATCTAATCGGTTGATCAGATTACATTGTAGTAGGAGAGAGAGAGAGAGATAGACAGACAGACAGACAGACAGACAGACAGACAGACAGACAGACATTGTAGTAAGAAAGGAGAGAGAGAGAGAGACAGAGAGAGAGAGAGAGAGAGAGAGAGAGAGAGAGAGAGAGAGAGAGAGAGACAGACAGACAGACACAGAGAAAGAAAGAGACAGACAGACAGACACAGAGAAAGAAAGAGAGAGAGAGAGAGAGAGACAGACAGACAGACAGACAGAGCGAGAGAGAGTTTTAAGTTTGCAACAAGTACTTTAGAGATTCACCTGGAACCAGAATGCGTGTAATGCAAACACTAGAGACGGTCTTATGGGGACCTCTTGCTCATATACGTTTCGGAGTGTCCTTGAACGTAAATATATAAGACAGATTTTGAACGACACGCAGATATAATAAGATAAGGACGCCTGATGAGATGACGGACGCCTTGATGGCGTGGCGTTTTTGCCGGCATCTATATGCTCAGCGCCGTATAACAGCCGTGTGCAAAACACGCGTACAAAACACGCGTACGGACCAGCTGCTATATGTGTACAACTAAGTTTGCGGACATCTTGACGAATTGCACTGTACAGCTGTCACGCTGTATACAGCGCATACAAAAAAATGTTGTCAACGAATTTTTAACATTCTACGTGTTGTAAACCTCGTATCGTGTTTTGAATGCAAGTGGATGAAGCCCTATTACAGTATAGAACACGTGTAGGCGCGTCTGTTTCCCTGTCTGTCTGTCTGTCTGTCTGTCTGCCTGTCCGGTTGTGTGACTGTCTTCGGTCTTTTTTGTTTCATTCTCGTTTGCTGTTTTCTTTCTGTCTTTATCACTATACTAAGTTGTTTTCATCGCGCGACAAGCCCCAAATAGGAAAGTGCAGCTTGTAATGTAAATTTTCTAAAATAGTTCAATTGATTTTAGTTGTCGTTTCCATGTTTTTCATTCACTTCGTATTGATTTTGTATTTTATGTAGGCCTACGTATCGTTATAGGCCCTATAGGCCCTATAGGCCTACTACAAGAGGTCTGTACGTGACCCGTTCATCTTTGTTTTGAGGGCTGAAAATGCTGAATGTTGGATTTAGCAAACTCCTTTAATTAAGCAACAGAAGATGGCAGAGTGGGTCACGCGCTGGAGCGACAGGCTGACGGAGCGGGATCAAGCCCCGTTAGTGCCCCTAGTGGCTTTCACACAGGCAGTAATCCCTTCTAAGCCACTTTAAATCATGCTAAGAAAAGAACAGTGTCATTACGGAGCATTCGACAAAAGTGTCCCGTCAGCTGTACTCCATATTGCACATTAGGGGCTGTCCATTAATTACGTCAACAATTTAGGAGGGGGGGTTGAAAAAGTTTGACAGTTGTTGACAGGGGGGTCAAGAGAAGTTGACGTCAACAATTTCACTTTTTACAAATAATCAAAAGATTTGGAAATTTCGTGGAGTATATTACTTATAACAGTGGAAAACAAGCATAGCAAAAAAGGTCATCACCACCACATTTTGACACTCGATGAGCAAAAAAGCAAAAATGGTAACAATGGTCATCACCTCAAAAATAATAACCTTGTTATTGGGACCTGTCATTGATCTTGAGGGGCTTTTGAGGGGGTCAAAGTTTTTGACATAATTATAGGGGGAGGGGTAACTGAAAGTTGACAGTTGTTGACAAGGGGGGTCAAAAATTGGCCAAAATTGTTGACATAATTGATGGACAGCCCCTTAAGACTTATCATTTAACATAATATCAACTGCTTAAATGCGTGTTATGTAGCTGTGTTTTGTTACAACATAACAATAACAGTAATAAATTAACTACTACTACTACGACAACTACTACTCTTCAGCTGTTAATAATAATAATAATAATAATAATAATAATAATAATAATAATAATCATTATTATTGTTAATGATAATCTTTATTATAATTTAAATTATTATTATTTTTTATAATTTAAATTATTATTCTTATTTTTATTATTAAAATTATATATTATTATAGAAATTATAATAAATATTATAATTAATAATAATAAAAATGATAATATTATTATTATTATTATTATTATTATTATTATTATCTGTCTATGAATAATTTTATTCTCTGTGTACCGCTTTATTGTCTTTAATACTTACAGCGCACATGTTTTGTACTGTATAGGCCTATATGTCTGCGTCATTGCAAGCCTGTTTCTCTGTCTGCCTGCATGTCTGGTTGACTCCTTGAAAAGCTATTGTTACTGTCATTATTATTATTATTATTATAAATTTATTAGTATTATTATTTGGGCACATTTATTTGAACATTAGGCCTACCAAATGCATGTGATAATATATAATTAATCGATAACTTGCTCAGCATTGCCTTGTACGAAAGGCCGCGTGTGCTTGTTGATGGTTTTGAGATAAGCGTGTTGCGACCATACAGAGTGAATTGCACGCCGTCTTTGAAGTCACCTGCCCTGGTTACATAAGCTCACCTGTGTCTCAGTGACTATAGGCTACAGGTTGTGAGCGCTAGTACTCGTTGATCCGATGCTAACATTCCTCGTGTAAAAAGTCTTAAAAGGTTGCGCGTTATAAATAGTCAGAGAGTGCGGTCGACTATAGACATCGCTTAGAACAGTGGTTCTCAACCCTCTTTGCCTCGCGGACCAAATTTGAAGTTCAAAAATTTCTTGTTGACCTGATAAATTGAGCAGTCATCTGCTCCTAAAAAGCGGTGATGACCTTTTGTTTTTTTCGCTTGTCAGACTTTTCACATCGAAAATGCACAAAATATGCCGATAACCGTTTTGTGCTGCATGATGACCTTATTTTCGCACTTTTCCAGGCCCGCCGCAAGTGGGGGTGCAGGGTGCAGCTGCACCCCCTGGAAAAATGTAGGGGGTGCAGTGCACCCCTGGAAAGAAGATGGGCTGCACCCCCTCTGCACCCCCTTTCAGCTAAAATTCGTCAAAAAATTGCCAAAATTTGCTAAAACTGGCCCAAAAATTGCCAAAATTTGCTAAAATTGGTCCAAAATTGCCAACATTTGCAAAAAATGTGCAAAAATCGCTAAAAATTTGCTAAAATTAGCCAAAAATTGCTAAAATTGGCCATAAAATTGCCAAAAATTGCCGAAAATTTGCAAACAATTATCTTGCCCCAAAGAAAAGTGTGAAATGATGCTACTGCTTTTATCTGGAGAAAATCTGCACCCCCTGATGAAAATTCGTTCCGGCGGGCCTGCACTTTTCAGATTTTTCACATGGAAAATACCGGTATATATGTCTGATTTTTATTTACGTTTTTTCAGACTTCGCCGCGGACCACTATACTTCCTCTCGCGCGGACCACTTGTGGTCCGCGGACCACGGGTTGAGAACCATTGGTTTAGAAAGCCTTGGTTTTGATCAGACCGGCTGTTCTTCGCAGCCAAACGCCCAATTCAAAGAAATGACAGAGCCATGCAATGTAGACAATTAGACTTTTGCTCCGGCCAGTTATTTAAACTTATTTTAAACGTAAAACCCTGTACAAAGCATGACGAATTCATTGCACGTACATGATATATTGAATTAGACACCGTCTTAAAACCTCCAGTTACAACTATTAGCAATCAAACGTCTTTGGTCATACTTTTTATGAGCGCTACCCACAGTCCCACACCTAGCCTGGTTTCTGCTAGATAGTTTTCTGTGGAATATGTCATCCAGCATTCGAACACTTTCTTGGACGGTGCAGGAATGATCCTGACAAGTTTTGCTACATCTGTGGTTGTTTTAAAACACCCAAAAACAAAGGAGAGATGTGTCTGAGAATTTGTGCATAAAACTTATCATGCATATTTCCGAGCTAAATGGCCTGACCAGGCTGAACCGTTGTTAGAGTATTCGGCGCCCGGAGCAAGGTATAAATTGTTCGCCCCTAAAACTCTAAAAACCGGCGATGGCCATTTTTTTTTATTTTTTTGCTTATCAGACTTTTGCTTATAGACTTTTCACGACGTTGCAGTGGTGAAAGAATGAAAGAAGTAGAGTACAGAATCACCCTTTTCCTTGTCATACTGGCGAATGCTGTCGTGAATAAAATAAGCCATGGTTTCTGGCACCCCTCCACCAGGAGGTCGCCCGAGGCAGCTTGCCCCCCCCTAGATACGGCTCTGTTCTGCCGAGCATCGAGTGAAATGGCTACAAAGTCGATCGAGTGATGAACCGTGTCTTAAGATAACTATAGTTCATTGTATCACAAGTTTTATAGACGACAAAATTTTATTTATAAAATCGATTCTCTGTATGACTTTAACTAGTAGAAAGACTATTGTTACAGTAGCTGCGTAGATATGCAAAACTTTCAGCGGAGTGATGAAACACTTGAATTAGAATAAGATTTTCTTGATGCTCCATCATGATTGCGTAAGATCGTGCAAGGATTGTCAATACTGTCCGTCTAAATTTTATTCTACAGCGCTCTCGAAATGCGACACTTAACCAGCCATTTCAAACCGCTCACAATAAATAGGCCTACTATAGGCCTACATAGTCGTTAAAAATTTTCTCCATTTTGACGTATTGTCAAAATTTGACGTAGCCTACTGCCTATTTTTTGACTTCATATCTGGAATCAGCACCTTTCATTTTGGGTAAAAATCAGCAAAATACTTAGGTCAGCAGAAATTGTTTCAAATGTGGACCAGTGTTATACTGTAAAATGCACTGGTCGAGAGACGTAAACGAAATATGTAAAATAAACAGATTAAACCAGAATAGATGTACACTTAGTCTCAGGTTGACATTAGATAGTTACTGTACGAGGAGTAAAGTGTGTCCACCTGTGCTCTACGCACAGGTACTGTCTAGCTCTGTAGATATGTTAGAGAACGGTATACCCTGTATAGGGAAATGTTGGAATTCTATATCGCTAAGAGTTCTGCATTATCAAAAAACAAGCGAAACGATGAATAAGATGGTTTAGACAGACAGACAGACAGACAGACAGACAGACAGACAGACAGACAGACAGACAGACAGACAGACAGACAGACAGACAGACAGACAGACAGACAGACAGACAGAGACAGACAGACAAGCAGACAAAAGAGAGACAGGTAGAGGAGTAGAGAGCGAGAGAGAGCGAGAGAGACATTGATTGTAGGCTTATCTTATGATTATATCTTATGTCGCAGTCTCTGAAATGCGTCTGCTGGCGTTCGGCGCCATATAAATTGCGTTTATATTGCGCTGTGGTTTGTTCTGGAAGTGTTTTATCGATATTCTTGGTTTTTCGTGTGTAATGTTACAGGTTGCTCCTTCTCCTTCTCTTCCTCCAGTCATCGAGGCGTTTTCTCGGAAAAGGAGAAATTTTTCCTTCAAACATTTGCCGACAGAGGGCGGGTCATGTCATCCCAGCGGGGCACGCCGCCCCAGGCTTCCACCCCTTCGACGCCGACGACCCCACTCTCCAGCCACGTCGGGTCGCATCCCTGCAGTTCCACCCCGGCCACCCCCACCCCGGCCACCCCGAACTACCTGACGGGAGGCGCCACCTGTTCCACTCCGAACACCCCGCCGACTCCGTTCTCGTCGTCGCAACAGCACCAGGGCCCGCAGCCCATCTCCCCGCCTCCCCTGCCCCCGCAGATCTCCGCCGCCGAGCTGTCGCTGCTGACCGAGGCGTCGGCGACCAAGAACGGGACGTTCCAGTGCACGCTCTGCAGCAAACAGTTCGGCTACAAGAACGGTCTCATCCGTCACGTCCGGCTGACGCACGTCGGAGAAAAGCCGTACCAGTGCAACATCTGCAACCGTCGGTTCGGCTACAAGCACATCCTCACCGAACACCAGAACCTCCATTTCGGCAACCGGCCGTACGCCTGCAACCTGTGCGACAAGCGGTTCGCCGCCCGGTCGAACCTCATCCAGCACCGCATGGTGCACAAGCGCCCGTACAACTGCGCCCTCTGCCAGAAGCGGTTCGACCGCGAAGACCAGCTGAAGAAGCACCTGTTCGCCCATCCGCAGTCGCTGCTCGTCTGCGCCGTCTGCAAGTACGCCGGGGCCAACCAGGTCGACATCAGCCGACACATGCTCGAGGCCCACCGGCTCCACCGCGGCGGCGGGTGACCCCGCCGACGCGACGGGACTCAGATCGTCGCCCGGATCGTACGCGGGAGGAGGCGCGGACGACGACAACCGTGGGATGATGTGCGGAGGAGGAGGAGGAGGAGGAGGAGGAGGAGGAGGAAGAGGACTGATGGACACGTCGACGACACCCGACAGTTCCGAAGACCACCTCCTCCCGCCGCTGGCGAACTCCGCCGCGTCCAGGTACCCACCGGGCGTCTCGATGGACAGTCGCGGTCATCGCATCGATGCCATCTGCAGCCAGCTGAGCACGAGCGTCGCCACGGGCACCTACCCGCTCGGCCAGCACCTCCTCCACCACCACCTCCAACCGGGACCCTACCACGGCGTGGTCGTTAAGAAGGAGATGGTGGACACAACGGACGGGTTGGGAGAGGAGAAGGACGACCGCCAGATGACGCTCGCCTCGGAGGCCCATCTGCATCACCGACTCCGTCTGTCGCCGGGCGCCTCGTCCGTCGGCGGACTGTCGTCGTCGGTGGCGGATCCGATTTTCTGGTCTTCTCCCGCCGGGCGCTATCCGGGCTCCGGTCTCGGGCCCGTCTCGTCCTTCGACGTTAAGGGCGCGACCGGCGGCGGCGGCGGCGGCGGCGACAACATCAACAGCAGGCACGGGGGGCCGCCGCCCCAGCCGTTCGCCGCCCTCCCGGGCATCCACGAGGTGTTCTCCCGGCGCGGACAGAAGCTGCCGCCGTTCGCCAACTTCATGCCCGTTCCGATGAAGATGAACCTGCCCCTTCCGGATCTGTCGCTGCCGCCGCCGCCGCCGCCGCCGGCACCGCCCCCCGCATCCACCGCCGCTCCCCCGTCCTCCTCCTCCTCATCATCATCCTCCTCCTCGTCGTCGTCGTCCATCGGGCCGCTCGGCGTCAATCCCACCCAACCGCAGCAACGTCCCACCGCCCAGCTACCGCCCATCACCCACTCGATGCGCCCGACGAAAGACCAGGCGAGCCAGCACACGCTCTCGATCGCCGGGTTCCCGTCGCTCGACGACGTCCTGTCCTACTACATCAGCCAGGGCCGTCTGTTCAAGTGCCAGCACTGCAACATCCTGTTCTTCGAACGCGGCATGTACTTCCTGCACGCCTCGCTGCACGGCCTGACGAGCCCCTGGGAGTGCAGCATCTGCCACAAGGTCTGCTCGGACAAGAACGAGTTCACGCTGCACTTCGTCAACCAGCAGCACAACCCGTGAGCCCACGAGGAGTCACCGTCACGGGAACGATCGCGGTCGCTGCTGCCTACACATGGACTGGTGCCCTCTATCGTCGGCACCAGGGATATTTCTAGGATTGTGAATTTGGGGGGGGGTTGTCGACTTCAAATTGGGGGGGGGGGTTGTCCGGAACTAATTAGTATGCATTTTGTATGCGCATACCATTGTCACATTACCAATTTTTTTTTGGGGGGGGTGTCGACCTCAAACGGGGAGAGGGGTTGTCCGGAACTAATTAGTATGCATTTTATATGCGTACACCATTGTCACATTACCTTTTTTTGGGGGGGGTGTCGACCTCAAATTGGGGGTGTTAGGAGGTGTAAAATATCCCTGGTGGTCACGGGGGCACGCGGACCCCCGCACTGGAGACTCGGAGTTTCTTATCGACAGGACTAACTTTACGCGGTCAGCGTTTTGTAATTATTTTGAGTTTCTTCCATTGTGACAGAAAGAAGACGGTCGAATTCTACAGGGTATTTACTGCTGACACAACATCTCTTATGACCGGCGATTTGAAGCTACAACGCTTACGTAAAAACCTACTGTACGAAGGAATTTTACGTGGAGATAATCTAACACCGGGCCTGTTCGACCCACCCCAACACAAGTTGAGAACGATGGTACGGGGAAAGGGGCTTTTCGTTTGACCATTCTCACTTTTGGTCATGATTTCAAGTGATCAGGGTTCGACAGATTGGCAAGAGCCCTCCTATCAAAAGCCTGTCTCGCATTTGAGACCAAAGAATTCATATGCAGTGTTTATTCTAACCACCTTGACATTGGGGGAGTGGGGAGTTTGAAATGTTGGGGGGAGGGTTGTCTGCCCAAAAACCTTGACGAGCAAAAAAAAGTCATCCTGATATCATTTCTTTCTCGAATGTGGTGACGAGCAAAAAAAGGTGTCATCACATCCTTCCTTTTCTTTCAAATGTTCTTCTATGTGGTCATATCCGTCTCTTTTTCCCCTCTCCAAAATAAAACCCCCTCTCGTCACACTTTTTTTTGGGGGGGGGGGGGAATTTCCATCCCTCAATGCAACATATAGATTTTTTTTTTTTGGGGGGATTTTCAAACTTTGGGGATATCCCTAAAAGGCCTAGAATAAACACTGATTCATATGTCTGAACAAGAGCCTAAAAATCAGATAAGACGCATTTCTATTATCAGCCCCCATAGGGCATAGTCATAAACAATCGACAGTTGTTTCCAATACAGGAGAGATCCTGCTAAGCCACTTACAATCCAGTTACTATAGGCCTACTACTGCTACTACTACTACTACTACTACTACTACTACTACTACTACTACTACTACTACTACTACTACTACTACTACTACTACTAGGCCTACTGTTACTGGCTTTACTGCTATTGCTACTAGGCCTGCTACAATTTTATTTCCGCACAAAGCTCTGAAGACGCATTCTTGCCAGATTATGTCCACACAGCTGTAGATTAAATGGTCCCCACACTTAAGAAATCGTAGCTTCTGACCCGACCGAGACTTATTTTGAAAGTTGACGACCATACAAAAGTAGACCAGGAAACTTAAAAGCATTAAAATGTACAAATTTAGAACATTACGCCTTTGGCCCTTTATCAGCCTTAACATATGATAATCTACTTGATAATCTAATTAATATTAAAATTATTATTAAGATCATTATTATTATTATTATTATTATTATTATTATTATTATTATTATTATTATTATTATTATTATTATTATTATTATTATTATTATTAATGAAGTCACCTTTGTTGACCTCGAACTCGAGTCTTTCAATGACAGGTTATATCTGACGGTAACTTTTTGATGAAAGGATAAAAAATATCATCAGTGACGGCTCCAGGAATGGGTTGTGAGTGAATAGGCCATCTTTCCTAGAAAATCTGCTTGTCCCTCAAATTTAGGGAGTGCAAAAACCTGTTTGGCTTTGGCTGGCCGCAGTGCCCCCTCTATCCGTGATAACTCAAATTTTCCTGTAAATATTCGGTTCTTAATCCACCAAAATTTGTTTTTATGTCAAATTGTCAACTTGTATTGAAGATCTGTAGCGTTTTAAAACTGAATGCGCAGTTTGATTTAATGGAATTTTAAAACGAGACTTAATCTGCAGTATAAAAGAAGCTTTGTAGTCTTCATAGATTGCAAGCAATGACTAAACGTCACCATACAAAGGGTATAACATGATTATTTACTGTAAATTATTTAATCCCAATGCATGTATGTAGGCCCTACACTGTTGTTATTATTGATACTATCTCGTATTATGACAGGAACTTATTAATGTTCTCTTATTCGAACACCACAGTCTTCCGCGGAAATCTGCATTGTGTACGATGAGGATAAATGCAACGGAAGTCAGTATTAAAACTAATTTTCTTTATTCTGTGAAGAAAATACCTATCGTGTTGGTAAAACAAGGTGTTGTTCATTTAGTACTATTATTAAATTAAAAGTAGATGTTTCCAATACTCGATTTTGAGCTGTGGGGCCAGTGCTGATCTATATAAACCCACGTTTTACCTTCACAACCTAAGGGCTCGTCCACAAATGACGTAACGCGCCTGGGGGGGGGGGGTGGAGCGGCGGTCATTTGTTACGAAGTGTGACGAGGGGAGAGGGGGTTCCGTAAATGTGACGTAACGCAACACAAAATTTTTAAGTGACGAACTTTTCTCTTTTTCTGCTTGTCGGGGTATTTGGAGAGGGAGAAATACAAGGATGACTTTTTTTGCTTGTCAGTATGTTTGGAGAGGGAAAAATAGAAGGATGACTGAAATTTTTTGCTTGTCAAGACTTTTCGGAAGACGAAAATCGGGGTCGGTCCGTTGTTACGTCATACTTTAGAGGGTCTGACTTTTTGTTACGTCGCGTTACGTAGGGGGAAGGGGGTAAAAAAGTGCCGAAATCGCGTTGTCATTTATGGCGACCCCTAACGATGCTCAGATAACACTGCCGTCTAGCGAGTGAAGGCTTGGTTGATCGATTTCCGTCTAGCCACGGGCGGAACACAACTTGGGGGCGTAAATTTTGAGCAACACACGAAATAAAAAGCAAACGTTAACCAAATAAGCAAAGGAAAAATAAGTGACGACCTTTTTCGCTTGTCAGGAGATTTTCGGGGAAAATTTGTAAGGGGCGCGCGCCGTCAGTATCTTTTGTCACTGGGCGCCAAACACCCTAGATCCCCCTCTGATGAGAATGAATTGGGGGGGTGGCGGATATAGTCATGAGCCAGAGGCGGCAAAAGTGTACGCCACGCCTCTGGACACGTAAGCAAGTTTATGCCCAGGTGCGATTTGTGACCTGGAGCAGTGTGGGATATGTTGAGCTTGGGGGCTGTAGTTGTGGGAGGATGTAGCAGTAGGGGGATGCAGTTGGGCAGTGGGGGGAATCCCCTCCTTCCCCCTGCAAATCGCACCCTGTTTATGCCTATTAACTCACTGTCACCTTTCAATTACTTTTAACTAAAATCTCACTCAATAAAACTTGTGACATACAAACTTGTGACAATTCAAGACACTAAGCTGCTTTTGATTTCAGTAGTATGTATTATCATTATTATGTATTGACCTGGCTTTTTGTCAAGGTTCATTTAATAAAGCGATCTTGTATTGTACAGTAGAACCTCGTTATATAGAAGCTCAAGGGACCGTGATAAATGCGTCGAAATATCCGAGGTTCGTTATATCCGATCCCTGTATCATTAGCACTGCTTTGGCGGGACCGGCGCTCAAACTTCGATATAAGCAGGATTCGATATAAGCGAGTTCGATATAACGAGGTTCTACTGTACGGTATTTAATGTTCTCTAGGCAGATAGAAAAAAAAAACAATATAACAGTCACATGAAATCCAAAATACAAAACTTATATACACACATAATCTTTTCAAATAATTCCACCATATTTAGCGAGATGAAGCCATGTAAGACGAAGATGGCTGCAAAGGATTTGGCAGCCTCTGATCGTGAGGCACGATCATGGGATTGGTCAACTGCGAAGGATATGCAAACGGCACAGTCTGCCCTACAGAGGGAGGGGGAGGTAACTGCTGGTAGAGTTCGGCTGGAGGGGGAAGGTCGTCCTCCGACGGAAGGAAGAATTCCTCGGGCAGTTCAATGACCACAGGATTTTCGTCGGAAAATCTTGCGGCGTCTTCTTCTGCGGCGGCGACAGTTTCGGAAGAACCGGAAGCCGCGTCGCCCGAGGCAGCGGTGCTGGCATCCAGCTCAGCCTCCTCGCGTGCCCTCTGCGCTTGACGTTCTACAGTTTTAAATGTATACGGTTAACTGGTGCTATGGCATGCCACAGGTCTCACAATACACCTAAATTTCAATTTTAATACTAGTAAAAGGCATTCAAATTGGCATCTTAAGCGTACAATATTCAGATACTAAAGCAAAATAAAGCAAAATTAATTTAAAGTTTATACAGGGTGGTGCAAAAAAACCCGGACTAGTCACATTTAGGTTTGCATTTAATATAGTCCAGGTTTTTTGCACCACCCTGTATGAGCATTAACCTATTTCACTGACTGGTTGATAATAAAACAATTCTGAAAAGTGAATATATATATATATATATATATATATATATATATATATATATATATTCTTTGGTAAAAAGTTAAACAAGCTACGGTTAAAAATCTAGCAACAGAGGTTCTATCACCTTATGGCTTTAATAATAGTGTATATATAAGGTATAGTGAATACACTATACCTTATGGCTTGAATAAGAGCTAGAAAATTTTCTATAATATGCAAATTTAATGTCTCCAGATGAAAAAAATATTGAGATGATCTCTAATCTGTTTTGAAAGACACCGAAATATTACCAATCAGATTTATTCTTCTAATCACCGATTTTCTTCTGTCTTCGAGCTTCGTCCAAGTTTCGTCGACAGACTCATACTCCGGGGCGTAGCAGACGTGAAGTACGCCTCCGTAGAAGTTGTAATCATCGCGAAATTTTTTCGCAAATCTGTCCAGAAAAAAACATCAACCAATACAAAGTCACCCTCTTACTGCAATTTAAGATGAAATCCCAACTAGGCTATTTCCCAGGAATTTGCGTCCGGGGGTGTTCCATAATTGCAGGGGGTGTCAACGTCCAGTGTTTCATCTAGACTCCTCGGACCCAGAGGAATAGAATTGGGGCAGGGGAGGTGGTGGGGGTTTGATGGTTGACCCCATGGAAAAAAGGAAAATACAAGTCAAAAATAAGATTTCCGTTGTCATCTCTTCCATTTTCAATGGTCCATTCAAATTTTTGTGGAGTCAGTTATAGTGGCTCAAGTTTCAATTTCCAGAGGTGAATTTCCCCCTTTTGAATTTTAAATGAATAGTTTTAACATCAGTCTGTTTATCAGTCTGTCATCAGTCTGTCATCAGTCTAACATCACCTCTGGGAAGGGATGTAGGGGCAGGGGGTGTTTGTCACAAACCGGGGAATGTAACACCCACATGCCACTACACACAAACACTGGCATCTGACAACACATTCCTGTCAACAATTGAAAACACACAGACAAAAATCAAACTGACAAAACAAAAAGAGCGGAGCAGTGCTCTATTGACGACGCACGATCACTGACACCTGAATCATTGTGCGGTGAATTACAATACAAAGGCATGTCAATTATGTGTATTTTAGTTTAGGCAATATCATTATTAAATACTGTAAAGTAACGCTTTGAAAAGTTTTAGCAAAAATTCAAGATGCTGTATTTCATCATATCAGCAATACTAGTAAACTACCATACATAAGTTGCTATTTAAAATCATTATAACATCCAAATATTATTATAGTTTTGCTATCTGGACCTTGCAGACTGCAGTCTGGCAAATTTTATCAGAAAGACCTCTGTAAATTCCTCGGTTGGATAATTCTCAAGGCGCTCGCAGCTAAGAATTTCTCCGAACGAAGAAAACAGATCCTGAAGTTCCGTCTTCACGTTGATCGAAGGAACGCCTTGAACCAGCAAATATTGTGACTCCTGATTGATAGTATACACCTAAAAGTTCCATATAAATTTATTAATATTTTACCCACACAGTGGTAACAACAGGGATATTTTTACACCCCCTAACACCCCCGAATTTGAGGTTGACACCCCCAAAATTTGGTAGTGTGACAATGGTATGCATACAAAATGCATACTAATTAGCTCCGGATACCCGCCCAATTTGAGGTTGACACCCTCCAAATTCACAATCCTAGAAATATCCCTGGGTAACAGTATCCTGGAAATTGCAGAATCATGAATTTATTCAATTTATTCAATCTTGTACTAGGCAAGCAGCAATGCAGGTGGCTTAAGCCATCAATCTAGAGTAGTTTGCCATTGCTTTCTCTAGACCGGTGTTTTACCTCTGCAACTTAATGCTGCTACACTAATTTATCGATACCTAAGCGATGAATGGCTTGGTTGCCCGCCGGCACCATGACCAGAGCCCGGGATGGTCACCCATCCAAGCACTAACCGCACTCGAGGTTGCTTAATTTAATTGTTCTGAAGGAACCCGTCACTCAATGCTAGGCAGGCTGAGTGAATACACTACAGCAACTGTTAATTAATCACCAAATGTTTCACATAACAATTCACTTTGTGTAATGTAATGTAATGAGCTATTTATATTGCACCTAATCAATCAATGTTAGCAAGCGCATTACAATTAATGTCAATTATTATAAGCACAATTAAACAGGTGTGTCTTCAAATGTTTACGGAAAGCGACGGGCGACTTTATGTTCCGTAGCGCTGGTGGAAGGGCGTTCCAGGCATCAGATGCTCTATGATAACAACGAATTTATGATTTTTACCACTAGATGGCAAGAATTTAATTTCTTACTCAAAGCTCAAGTATAATTAATGCACCTAAATGGTGTAAGTTTTACATTTACCTCCTGTCAGAATACTAGACTACATTTTTGTCTTCAGTAGTTCTTTTATTCTCACACACGCAGTTCCTCACACACTTGTCCCAGTGGCCGTCCCTAAGCTCTGGAACTTGTTGTCTATAATTGCTCACACTGCAGATTCTCTATCTAGGTTTAGATCAAGACAACATCAATTTTTGCCATAGCTAATCCACCATAGAGGGCATAGACCTCTAGATCCTGTTGTCCGGCATGATGTCCTGGATTTGGACTTGCTTCACATGGAATTATGATTTGGTGTGCTATCTGTTGATGCTTTTTATACATTATAAGTGGCGCTATAGAAGTTGAGATGATTGTATGACTTCACGACAAAACACCACCTTAATAGCCCTCAGCTTTCTTCCGTCTCTGTATTTCGGTCGGTTGGTGCACAGATCTTCACGGACGTGATGCTTCTTACGAATTTCCTCTTCCATTTATTTTGAAAATATTTTAATTATATTTAAATCTTTCAAAATAAGCACTTGCAAATCATGTTAACACACTAACAAGAAGTAGGAACAAGTTTACAAGAAGGCAATGGCTCTGGCTCAGGTAAGTAAGTAAATAAGTAGCTTCGTGCTGCAATAAAAAGGCATATTTATAGGCGATCGCATTGAAAGTTACAAATTTTCTCGTATTATTATAATTAATTGGCTGTAAGTCTTACAGACTCCCTGACGATACTTAGCGCAATAAGACAGGCGCAGTCACGCGATTCATATTTTTATTTTTAATTGTATGTATACTTGAAAGAGAGTAATTTTGTATGTTGTTTCAAGACTTAATCAGATGACATTGCCTGCAATTCTGAATATTTTTCTGCTGTAAACTATTTACTAACTATATCATCTATAAACTTCTTGCTACATTGCCATTTTGTGCCTTCATGATACTGTTATATTTCAATGAAGAAAAATTTTGCCATTCAGTATTATTGAAAAAAAATTTCATTTTTGCTATATAGCGTGATTTTATTGTTTGCTTTTAAATATGATGGATAAACAAAGTTTAAGCCTGGATGTTCAGTTGTCTATTCAATTAATTTCAGTATGACTGAATCATTCACTGACTTGTTTTACTTCACATTTTAAAACAATAATGCATTATAATCATCAACGAATTCATAATTCAGTGTAATCAACTAGCAGAACTTTAATAATTAATGACACATTCATCCTAGTAGAAACATTGACATATCAAGAAAATGTAGCGGATTCGTGCATGGCTAGGAGGATGGGCCCAAGTTGTTATCCCCAAATTAAAGTTAGGACTTGGTATTTTCACATCAACGAAACACGATAATACAGTATTGTGAGGACCGAGCACTTTCTCTCTCCTCTCAATATTTATAGCTTTATCTTCGTGTTACAAATTAAGGCAGTTTTAATGCATAGTCGTCGCGACACATAAAATTTATAAATTACTTCCCTCAACATTAATTATAACTGCGGTTACAATTATCGAGTTTCAATATATCGAGAGTTTTTTTACTGATTACCGACCCATCACTTGTGCCGTTGTGCAGACTTGTGCTAAATTGGATGTTTATCGCGTTATGATGTTGTAAAACATTGCAATTACATGCACTTTTCAAAATATGCTGCCAAATAAAACATCAGAAATGAACTAAATTATTCCTAGGGAGTGATTTTTGCGTTCATTCAACAGTAAATTTATACAGATATAGTTCGTTTAACGGTTGAAACGGTTCAACAGTAGTGATTTACTGAGAAGTGAGAACCCTTCGGAATAGGGTGACTTAAGTGTTGACTCGTAGTGTCCGCCTTTGACGAAAACAGTCTTTCAATCGTACGTTTTCTTGCGTTTCGTGGATTGAAATCACGGAGTTGATTAATTGTGGTACTAATTGATTGATTGGTCCGGACTTTGTCATGTCTGATCTTCAGAATCAAGTTCCACGCATCAGTGATTCGAGCCGGTAAGCTTAATTTCGACCATTGTTTGAACATGTTCGACCTAAATCTAAAATCTGAATCATTTTATATAGCGCTTTGATAAAAATGCACTAGTTACGAGCGAAAACGTTTTGCAGACCATATTTATGTCCATTCCTTTGGACATAAGAATGTACGGGATTCGAACCCTAAGGTTGGGCCTCTACCGAATTGGCCACCATGGCACCTAACAAATTCCAAGATTTATATGGGATAAGTTGATTGAAATTTCTGTTTGATGTAGATATATTATGAAACATAAGAGTCAGTTGAGGCGTTTCTGCGTTGATTTAGGGTTCGATTGCTAGGTTAATTTGGAGTTTTGTAACGCCATTTGTGCTGGTTTTCAGCCTTTTGTGCACTGCGTAAACCGGAGATTTTGTGATTTTTTTTGGCTTGTCCTGGCTGTGATTTGGCATGGTCTTGGTGCCTTGGTCTTTATGATGGTGGTGTTATAGAATTTGATTGATTTACTGTTTGATTGAAACTACTTGTATGTGAAATTTTGTTCTTATAAGAAGTTAGTCTTCATGACCATGATCACTTACAATGATTTATACTCTTAGACTTCTCTAGCATTTACTTTTGGAAATGGTTATCTGGCAAGGATGCCAGTTTGCGACTTGCTTCCTAGTTGCTTATCATTCATAAATAAATAAACATATATGCAATGGTAGCACCATAAAACCTACCCCTAGCCTGTAACTTGAAAAAAAACTTAAATGGTTTCATTCAGGATATAATATTGCAGAGATATATACCAAATTTCATGCATTTTGACCTACTTAAGGTTGTGAAAACATTTACAATGAAACGGGTTGGTGCTGGTTTTATTGAGCCACCCGGCATTTGTGAAATGTGAATTTACTTTTTATATAGCATTGTGATAGTAGAGCGATGGGCATCAGTCTGGAGCACTGGACCATTTCAATGTCCACTTTGTGTGTTGGAAATGAGAATGTGAGATGCTTGATTAATAGGGCCGGTAGATATTCTGGGCAAATAAGTTCAAAATTCATGGCATGGTTTAATCTAGGCCATTTCCGGGGGGGATTGCCCTTCCCCCCGGAAATTTCAAATCCCCCCTTGGAAATGTTGGCATGCTACATCAACCAAGCTCATATACAGATGTCCCTGCATCAACTAACAGCAGCCCCCTAGCTGACTTCCTCCCGGCCTTGTCAGCCCCCCCCCGAGTCCAGAGTCTAAATTAAACACTGTTGCCTTGTATGTTTTAGAAGTCTTATCTTATTGGGTACTCCAATGAAATTTGATTACAATCACTGGCAGTGGCAGCATTTTCAACATTTTCAATGCTTCCATGATTTCATGAATTTCTACTGCTCTTAATGAACAAAGATCCTCTGGTTTTATATCCTGTTAGAAAGCTCATCTATGGGTAGAGCTCATTCTCTGCTGCACAAGTATAAGCCAATAACCAGAAATTATTTAATCGGTGCTAGGACAAAATGTCTGCGGACAAAATGTCATGGGGACAAAATGTCATGGGGACAAAATGTCATGGGGACAAAATGTCAGCACTTGGACATAATGTCAGCGGACCCAATGTAACCCTAACTCTAACCATAAACTGTGGCATTTTGTCTGTGACATTTTGTCCGCTGACATTTTGTCCCCATGACCTTTTGTCCGTGACATTTTATCCTTGACATTTTGTCAGCGGACATTTTGTCCGGCCACGATTTAATTCTGTTTCGTTATAAGAGGTATTTTGTATACAAGAAATTATAAATTCTGACAATGTGATGTAAAGTTAGATGAATAATAGCATTTATGGTCATTGGCAAGATAAAATCACTCATTGAATTTCTCATTATTGGCAGTGAATTATTGCAAATTCTGAAAAAAATTACTTTATTAGTTTGCCCTAACGTACATTGTTGCAGGTGGTTTCATCCGCATATAAGTGGAAAAGAAGCAGAGAACCTATTGAAAACTAAAGGCTACGTTGGCAGTTTTTTGGTACGAGACAGTCTGAGCGAACCAGGGAACTATACACTTTCAGTCAGGTTGGTCATGCATATGGTCAGTAGGTAATACAAATGGTCGGTCATACATATAGCAGTTGTAACATAGGGTGTGTAAATTGTAATAAACTGAAAGAGCAGGCCAAATTTGGAAGTGACAGAATCATGAACTATATATATATATATATATATATATATATATAATATATATAAAATGTATATATATGAATAAATATATATATATATATATATATATATATATATACAATGCATACCCTAATGCATTTCTAATGGAGAGATTATATTATTTAAGGCATTGCTTAACCTAGAATGCAACTTTTAGACTTTTGGCTTTAGAGTAAATTGTGTAATGGCTATATTAGATAGATGTTAGCAATTATCTTGTTGAAGAGGTTAGTGTGGTAGTTGGCAGGACTTTGGAAGGAAGGCAAAGGCTATATCTTCAGTCAGTGGACCAATTGGAACTCCGGGAGTTGACCAACAGGTAGCCAGTGACCATCAAAGGGAGCCTGATGAGTGAGAGGGACTCACTTGTAAACTCTGGCAGAAGAATTGCAAATGGCCAGGCGGGGGGGCAGGAAATTAGAGAAATAGACTGTAAATATCTGTTTCGTTCTAAAGCTGGTTGAGGCATGTTTGATTCCTTTATAAGTTTTCATTTGACGTGGTTATAATGTTGATATATTATATAGGAGGGGAAATCTGTTCTGTTACAATAAAAATCTTGTAAAATCCAAAGTGGACGAAGTGTCAGTGAATTACAAACATGAATTCTACATACCCATACCCCCCCTCCCCCATCCCAACCCCGAAAATACGCAAGGAAGACTGCTCAGCATTGGCTCACCGTTACCACCAAAAATGTTTAGAGAGAATGAAGCTGAAGATTAGGTTTCACCAGGCTTCAATCTTTTAAACATTATTACATTATTACAGGGTGTCCTCATTGTAGGAGAAAATTACGGTTATTTCTATTATATATTTTTGAGGTTTTTCGAACGGTTTTATTGGTAACATTACTACTGGACTTTTTGGTAGGCTGACAGTATATCATATTTAAGTATATGTTTTCAAATTTAAGGCTCTGAGGTTTAGCTGTAGAACAATCTAGAAATTTTTGATCATGTGACAGCTTGTAAGCTTATAATTTGCATTTGCATTATTAATTATAAGTAATCAAGAAGGCTGAAACTTTGATTGGTTGATTTGAAGGAGGTTCTTTACAGAGAATTAATACTTATTTGCATACCATAAACAAAATTTTTATTACAGAATATTACAAATCTGTAAAGTGAAATTAATTTATATGGTGATGATTTCTAAAACTACTGATTCCTTTACCTTTTTTTGACTTATTTTGGTTATTAAATTTTACATGATTTTTATTGTAACGGAATAGATTTCCCCTCCTATAATTAAGTGAAGCATTATCTTCACATGAGGTTTTTTTATTGGCTATTCATTTTTTCTGTACTTAGGAGAGAAACGGATGTTATTCACGTTCACATCCAAAACAATGGCGACTATTATGACATCTCGACTGGAAGTGAATTCGCTTCTCTGATAGAACTGGTGTCGTATTATACGGAGCAGGGCAATCCTCTGAAAGAAGTTAACGGAAACCTCGTTGAAGCTAAATATCCTCTGTATAACAATGAGCCACCAACATCCGATCCGTGAGTTAAACTAATTCTCATATGAGTCTTGACTTATTATGACGTAGACCTTCTCACATCCTTGTCTATTCTGCTGATTGTCTTTCAATTTTGGTGCCTATAACAGATCTGTCATTATTATTATTATGACTATGATTATTATAATAATGATTACTACTACTACTACTACTAGTACTACTACTACTACTACTGCTGCTGCTGCTACTACTACTACTACTACTACTGCTGCTGCTGCGGCTGCTACTACTACTACTACTACTACTACTACTACTACTACTACTACTACTACTACTACTACTACTACCACCACTGCTGCTGCTGCTACTGCTGCTGCTACTACTGCCACCACTGCTGCCACTGCCACTGCCACTGCTGCTGCTGCCACTGCCACTGCTGCTGCTGCTGCTGCTGCTGCTGCTGCTGCTGCTACTACTACTGCCACTACTGCTGCTACTACTACTACTACTACTACTACTACTACTACTACTACTACCACTTCTACTGCTACTGCTACTGTTGCTACTGTACTACCTACATTCATTTATTCACCAAATACCTCTAAGTCTAGAATTGAAAGATCCTTAGAGGGCTTTACCAATGCATATAATAATAATAATAATAATAATAATAATAATAATAATAATAATAATAATGTTAAGGAACTGATTGGGGTGGCATATTATACAAGTACTGCTAGGACACCTAACAATTGAAAATGTAGTATATCTGACAACGATCAATGTTATGAATGTTATGCATAACTATGAACAAGCAGAGCAGTTTTCAGTTCTGTTTTCAATATGCGTGTCCTTGCGTGTGCTACGTAGTGATGTGCTTCTGTTATTTGCACGCACCGCTGAGCCTATTCAAATATATATGCTTTATGGATCGTCTTAAGGGAATTGGGAAGTTATTTAAGATAGGGTTTGTGGTTTTACAGCTGGTTTCACGGTGCTTTGGACTCGATGGTGGCAGAGAAGTTGTTGAAGCAACAGGGTATTGTTAACAGCTTTCTTGTTCGCGAAAGAAAGGCGGTGCCGGGGGAGTTTGTTCTGTGCGTTCTTACAGGGCCTGATGTCGTGAAGAATATTATAATGCTGTTCAAGGTAATTTTTGTTTGTTCAATCTGTAGTCGGTTTCCACAACATTAATGACCGTTCACGATCAGGATCAGTCTCAGTCTCGTGTGCTATAAATGCTATATAGTGAATATGTTTACTCATTCAACATATCGGTAATTAAAGCAGAGTTGCTGTCAATTGTCAATTAAGATAATTATAATTACTTAAGATACCCTTATCATCATCATCACCACCACCACCACCATCATTACCATAAATCGCCATCATCATCAGCAGCATCAGCATCATTATTATGAACAGGTTAACCCTTCGAAAACGATGATTTGTATAACCAATACTGTAAGTTCCGGAATATTGACCTTTAGTTACAAAGAGGTTAAAATGTGCAGCAAATATATCAGTTTTGATTTTAATGTTTTAAAATGTTCTCTACTCTGATTTTGTTCATTAATCATCGTAATTAATCATCGTAATTAATCATCGTAATTATACCATTTTTTAAACTAAGAAAATTTAAAAAAAAATTCTGATGGTATTTGTCTTTTACAGCAAGAGCATACAGGTTTGTTTGTCTTCATTATTGATGTTGTTTTTGTTTTTTCTTATTATTTTTATTACTATTACTAAAGTTTCTTAACCCTTAAACCCCGGAACTGAGTATACTCAGTTACATTGCATGTCTGGCCAAACACATAGAATGTGCAAGCTGCAAATAACAATTTTCAAAAGCTTATTTATTTATTTATTTATTTATTCTGGCCAATTTTTTAAGCGCAGTAGCAGGTCTAAGGCCCACGACAAGCTTGAGAGCCGCATTGCTACAGTTGGACACGAAACCGAGGTAGTTTGATCCAATTCTTTGCAAAAATTTGTTAAATCTCTGCTGATATCTTTATGGAACCTGTGATAAAATTAGTTGTAACGACGTTGGACAACGGAGCAGAAGGTCGTGGTTTCGATGCCCACAGGAGCCCTAAGGTCGACTCAGCCTTACTTGCTAGAGGGTGGTGGTAAACTGAGGAATAGCATTAAGCTGCGAGGTAAAACGTGGGTCTGGGGAAAGTAATGGCAACCAACCTCAGATTAATGGCGTATGCCACCTACGTCTCTGATTGCCTAGACCAGAGATGAACACCGGAACCCAACGCCCGAACTCGAGTACGGGACCTATCTTTACCTTTTTTTATGATAAAATTGACAAACGGCAATATTACCGTAAATTACTGTTATTAATGTGGCATTTGTATGCTACTGTTCATCTGTTGATCTGCTTAAAAATTTCTTTAAACTTTTCGTGAGCTGCAGATTCTGTTAGATGAGCCACAGGCGAGCCACAGTTTGGCCACCCCAGAATATAGTTATAAAGTATCTGGAGGTCTAAGGGTTAAACTGCGGGTCTAAGGGTTAAATTTCCATTTACATGTTGGCCAGCTGATCCTTGCAGACAAAAGTAAAAAAAAAATTACACCAGGAAGAATTGAATAAACAAGGCACTGTCAAAGTTCATGTACATGCATAAAGCTGTGTTCTTTACCTCCAGGGATAGTCTTGAATGGTGTTGTGTGATCATGTGACTTCTCTACCCTTGGTTAACGCGGAGTATATTCTTGAAATGTCTTTGTGAAATGTGTTCGCTAAGTTCTTGTAATGTTATATGAAGTGAAGTCGCATGTGTTGTTGTATGTCTTTTGGTATTGTAGTGTGCAGTGGCGGTTCCAGGAATTCTTGGTGGGGGGGGGGGTGAAATTTTTGTAAAGGAATTTGGTGGGGAGAATACAAAGTGAAGAAGAAAATCAAAAGAAAAGAGACGAAAAAGGTCATTGTTAGTGTTTTTCCCAGTAAATGTTCATAAACCTTGCAAAAAAGGCTGACAAGCAAAAAAGAGAAGGTAATTCACAGTATTTTTCACTAATTTTTTTTAAAAACTCACTGGAAAATAGGTTGACAAGCAAAAAAGGTCATCCGGAACCCCGGTGGGGGGGATGCATCTCCAGTCATCAACATGGTGGAACCGCCACTGGTAGTGTGTTAATTTATTAATTGGCTGTATAATTGTTTCGGATCTAAAATTTGAGTTGTTGAAGCCATATCCTGGTACTTTAAATTAGTACTTACATATATGATATATATGGCATTCTTGACAATTATTGCAGTTGTCTTTAGTTAAGGCTGAGGGTATTAAAAGTGCTTTAGCGTTGACTAAAGAAGTTCTTAGTCATTGATTTTTTTTTGCTAATCCTACAAAGGCAGGGGACATTCTGAAGCAGTTTTTAGAGGTTTGCACCAAAGGATTATGGGTCCAAATCTGGCCAAAATGTCACTGTGTAGTGAGCTTAAAGAAATTGCTCACTACTTAATGGTTGCAAATAGGTCATCATCATTATCCCTATTGTTGTCATCATCATCGTTGCCGTCATCATCAGCATCACCATCATCATCATCATCATCATCATCATCATCATCATCATCATCATCATCATCATCATCATCATCATCATCATCATCATATCGTCGTCATTTCCGTCGTCATCTTCATTGTTGTCGTCATCATCATCGTTGTCATCATCATCATCATTATCATGGCAGTCGTGATCTGTCCCAATCTGATTCAGTCCTCAACAGTTCTCTTCATCAGGCCATAGTTTTCAATTCCAGTCCACCCTTTAACGTTGCCTGGCTTGTTGCTTGTCTTGAACAGTTCTTCTTGGTCGTCCCTCTAGTATTAGGAGCTACATATTTTCCTTCTAGAAAGTGCTTAGGGCTTGTTCAGAGCACAGACCCTGTGCATTGACACCTTTTGTGTTACTATGCTGATATGTTCATTCTAATTTCATATTAATCGTGTTATGTATATAACTAGTATGTTTTTGTTGTTGGAAATAAACCAGTATTAATAATTAATAATTAATAATTAATAATTAATAATCGAAAATTTGGCATTAGCTCAGCTGTGTGATTTGCATTTTTCTAATGTTCTGACCATGATTTTGACCTTTGCACTTCAGTGATTGCCCTCACATCAGCCACAGTCCTTTAAGACAAATGGACCAGTACTTAAGCATTTATTTTCTTCACTGAATACAAATACTGACTGATATGCTGTCATGTTCTCATAATTATTGAAATTTAACTTTGATGAATGCTGCCTTTTTGCTAGTACTTCCTTAAGACCAATCGCCCATGGTTATCAATTAAACATGTCTTGATTTCGGTGCAATTGTGACTTGACTGCTGCAGTTGATCAGTGGAGGCTGACATTTAAGTAGTGCTTTGACATTCTACATCAGCATCAGATGACCTAGCAGTTAAATACTGGCAGTGCTCAGATAAATGAGCTGTCATTAGCTAATTGCTTAACAGTTTCTAGTGCATTATATATACAATTATAGTAGTGTGACAGAGAATTCCAGAGCAGTGGCGTAGCCAGGATTTCCGGAAGCAGGGGGTTTTGAAAAAAAATTTCGTTGATGACCGCCAAGGGGGGATTTTCACCCCAAAAATCGCCTTAAAAATAAAAATTGCATGGAAATACATAAAAAAAATTTTTTCCCACCGTCCAAGGGGGGTTTAACCTCCAAACCCCCTTGGCTACGCCACTGTTCCAGAGTCTGAGCCCAGCCATAGCCATTTGGCTGGACTGTACCTTGGGTGTGACTATGGTTATGATCATGATTATGGTTCTGGACAACTTCTATAGCGCCGTAGCATGGCGAAGCCCAAAGTCAAAGGCGCTGTCAACAACGCTGACAAATCAACATGCCTTGTGATGAAGAGTTCTATGCTTATGAAATTTTCAGTATTGATTAAACTTTTACTGCTATTGAACAGTCTATTATTATTATTATTATTATTATTATTATTATTATTATTATTATTATTATTATTATTATTATTATTATTATTATTATTATTATTATTATTATCATCATCATCATCATCATCATCATCATTATTACTATTATCTACTATTAGTCGACTATTTGGCCATATCTGCAGAATGAATGATGAAAGGCTAATGAAAAGGATTGTGTGCCAGGAAGGCGAAAACATTAGAGGAAGACCACGAAAAGAATGGATAGACAATATTAAAGAATGGTGCAACATGGACATATATGAAGCTTACAAAGCCACACAAGACATAGATGAATGGAGGAGTCGAACTCATATTGCAATAGACACCAATGGGTATTGCGACCATGGAGATGAATGAATGAATGAAGGAAGGAAGGAAGGAAGGAATGAAGGAATGCCATTAAAAAGCAGTTTAGAATTGATTTGTTGATCCATCATTTGAGCTATGGACTCATTGAATTTTATGTATTCTGTCATTTCTGATCAGTTTAGTGCTGTTCCGGTTTCAGGTTTTGCCTTGTTAAATTCTTCATGATTCTTCAAAGTGATTATATATTCCTTAATGTAGACCATCTTGGTTGAATGCAATTCTTGTAATTTGTATTGAAATTTTTCAGACAATTGGTCACAAGTTAGGTGAGATTTATTCGCATTTGCAGAGTTTGTAGAGCCTGGTGTGTGTGTGTGTGTGTTGTGATTAATATTAAAAGAATTTTATTATGTTTTTTGTGGTTTTGTGTTTGGCTGTCCACACTTATAACATTTAACCCCTTAACCGTGTATTTAACTGTAACTCAATGTAAAATGAACGAATATATCCGGGATCCCCAGTTAAGAGGTTAAGAGCATTCAGGTTACATATGCAGTTGAAATGAAGAGTTACGGAAACATCCTAGTAATTGATGGTTTGACAAGGTCAACAATGAAAAGGTAAAACAAAGAATGAACATAAAAACTACATAATCCAAATAGTCATTGAAAAGGAAACTCCAGTTATTTGGTCATATCTGCAGAATGAATGATGATAGGGTAATAAAAAGAATCGTGCTTAGAGGAACTGAAGGCAATAACATTAGAGGAAGACCACGAAAAGAATGGATAGACAATATTAAAGAATAGCGCAACGTGGACACATATGAAGCTTAACAAAGCCACACAAAACAGAGATAAATGGAGGAGGCAAACTCAAACTGCAGTAGACACCAACGGGTATTGCACCCATGGACAAGAATGTTGATGATGAGAATATATATAATTTTGGGCAAAGTCAACAACAGTGGGAGTTTAGTACATGGTATTGATAGTATATAGTAAATGAGCGTTTTTAAGTAATGCAACATTAGGAGTAGTGTTACTGCTTGACTGTATTTGTTGACTGAGTTTGACCATAATATTTGTTTTATTTAACTGAGTTTCAAGTTTTAACGATTCTTATGATTGGTTATTGGAATTTTTGTTAGCTTGGTTTTTCTAGATGTTTTGCATCTAGCACCAGATATTGTCACAAGTTTAAAAATATCATAGAATGAGAATTTATTTTCTCTTTATCTTGTACATGTTGATGGCACTATTTTGCTTTACAGTATGTTTCATGATCATTGTTTTAATTAGAATGATAAAGCCCACGTGTTTGCGCTTAAGTTTTTACTGGTTATGAAATATTTTTGATTTTTATGTTAAATGTTAGAAAAGTTGAATTTCTTTTTGAAAAGTTAATTTCTTTTTATTTATTTTCAATCCTTATAATATTTTTATTGATGAAAAATTAATTCCTTCTTGTTGATTGCTAATAGCATCATTATGGTAGCTTCTGCATTTGAATTTGATGAATTTATGTCAGTTGGTTCCTGGTTCACAGTTGGTTAAAGCTCTTATCTGTTAAATAGATGTTTGTATTGTGCCTGATTGCCCTCCAGGGTGCAGTCAGACATCATGGATATACCAGTGCATGTAGAGAATGACCTTTTTGCCCCTAGTTATTCAATCTTTTACTTGAAAAATGATGCATGATATAATATTAATGAGCATCTGATATAGCTGCTTTATACTTTATATTTACATTACTTACTTACATGACCTAGCGATATTTGTTTGCATATATGACGTGTATGACTGTATGTATATATGTATGTACGTATATATGTATGCATGCATGTGTGTATATGTTTGTTTGTTTGTTTGTGTGTGTGTGTGTTACATTAGTTGCTTGTAGTATGCATTTCCTTAGGCACTGAAATTCTGTTGGTTGCATCCTTCTACTGTATACAGAATGAAATAAAAATGTCATTTGACAGCGTTGCATTTTCTTGACTACTTCCTGCAACAATCTTTTGTGATCCTGGTTTCAAGTCTAATTTGCCCCCAACGAACTGCCTGCTCTCTCTGCTTCCCCAGCGTGACCAATCTTTTACATCAAGTTCTTTTCTTATCTTCATTATAGGTTGAACAGTCTGATCTCATGTATGTGAAGAAAACCGAATTGTGTTTATTCAGGGTGGTGATTATTTTATCAAAGCTGCCTGCGTCATTAATCGATTCAAATCTCTGTCCAGCTTGATTGAATATTACAAGACAAAGCCTATAGCGGAAGGATCGGGAAATATGATACTTTTAGGAAAGGTATTTTAAATTACAATTTAAGCAAAAATCATTAAAAATGGGCTTCAATATTGTTATTAAGGCATATTTTAATTGAACTTAACTTTGGTTCCTTTTATATAATTTGTTTTTAATCTTTCACTTGTTTGAGGTTTTGTATTAGGTTTTGCTGAGTAAAAGGTGTGCAGAATTTGACAAACTATTAGTCTGCTGAAATGTTGAGTTTTACAATGTTCAATGTTGATCAAGCGTAGTTAGGGAAAATTTCACTGAACTTAATTCATTGATTACTTAACCTTAGGAAATAGGAAAACTGGAGAGATGGCCAAAAATGATGACATTTAACTGGATATTTGAGATGGAAGGTGAAATTGCTTCTGACAAGTACTGCACCTTTAGACAGAGTTCAATATGGAGAGTGGTGTCATTGGAGCAAAGAAAATTTTTAAAACAAAGAATGACGATGATGATGACGACGATGATAACGATGATGATGAAGACGATGATTGCTAATAGTGTTTATACTGTTTCTTGAGAAAGAGAAATGTTTTCTTTTTTATTGTTTGCAGCCTCTCTGTGTTGGTGTCACTTCTTCAAGTACCGGTACTCGCAGTAAGCCTCATTCCAATGAAACTGCAGCCCCACCAGCAGTCCGGGAAGTGGATAAATCCTTGGAAGAATTTGAGGTACTGTACTAAATGACGACCCTGTAAAGGTGAAATAGTGTGTGGTGGAGCAGTGGTTAGTGCACTGGTCTGTCAATCTGGCAAAAAAGGTGTGGGAACACCGTTCCCATGCGTTCCCACTGAAAAAAAGCCCTGATAGGCAGGCAAAACATCATCATCTTGACTTTGCGGTGTCTCTTTCGTTCTCGAAAAGCCATCATTTGGACGGAAATAGGTCAAATAATATTTGCGTGGCAGTATTTGCGTGGCTGAGAGAATGAGAGAGGATCTTGTTAACCCCTTAACTGGGGATCCCGGATATATCCAACCAGTTTACATTGAGTTACAGTTAAATACACGGTTAAGGGGTTAATGGAACTATTTTCCTTGCATTTTCAGCATTTGCAGAAGCAAGAATGCCTAAATAAATCGCCCAGGACCGAAGGACAGAAACCAGAAAACAAAGAGAAGAACCGATACAAGAACATCTTGCCATGTAAGCTGACTCACGGTGCCTTCGTAGTCTGTTTCATTGTTCCGCGCTGTGACCATAGAAATTATTATTCACTAGAAGTAGTGTATCTGTGGTAAAGACAGAAAGCTGAGGCCAAGTTGCTGCCATTTTGTTGAGTGACTGTGTTGATGATTACCATATAAGCTGCTGTAAAACCTCTTACACACATTTCAAGCTTTATGGTACAGTGAAACCCGCTTAATTGCATAGGTGCCGTGCAAGCCTTGCTTATGCGATTAACTGGGCTATGCGAATAGCCGGGACATCTGATAATTAATTGTACGCACAAAACACTGGTTCGGGTTTTTATGTTGTTATGCGATTATGCGGGTTATGCAATTAAGCGGTATGCAATTAAGTGGGATCCACTGTATGATATGGTCATCATCAAAAATTACTCGACAAAATGGCTGAAGACTGTCTTCACTTTCAGACATCATAGACTTGTTGTAGTGAATATTAAATTCTATGGCTGTTATTGAGATTTTACATTGAACTGATGTTTGCAGCTAAACTAGGAGCATTTATAGAGAGGTCGTTCAAGTGCGGTAATCCCATTCTTTGGAACGCATTACCTGGTCACGTGACTAGAGAGTCCAATCTTGATTCATTCGCAAGGAAACTTAAAACGTATTTCTTCGAGACCTCGTATTAGTGTAAAGCGCTCTATCCTTTGACTTTTCATTCATGTTTTTGCGCTATATAAATTGACTTTTTAGCCTAACCTAACCTTATAATTGATATCATTGATGCCTCTATTTTTGAACTGGTTCTATAAAATGCATAGTTTTCACTATTGCCTTTCACTGCTACTAGTTATCTTTACATTCTTTACAGGCCACATGTTGGCCTGAGTGAGTTATAATGTGACTCTTTGTTGCAAATTATGGTGTCATTGTATTTCAGATATTGTTTCTGATTAGGGGCTGTCCATTAATTATGTCAACAATTTAGGGCGGGGAGGGGGTTTGAAAAAGTTTGACAGTTGTTGACAGGGGGAGGGGGGGGGGGGTCAAGAGAAGTTGACGTCAACAATTTCACTTTTACAAATAATCAAAAACTAGGAAATTTCATGGAATACTACTTATTATAATGGAAAAAAGCATGGCAAAAGGTCATAACCATCACATTTTGACACTCGACGAGCAAAAAAGGGAAAAAATGGTCATCATCGCAAAAAATAATAACCTTGTTATTGGGACCTGTCATTGATCTTGGGGGAGGGGTAAAAAGTTTCTGACGTAATTATGGGGGGGGTAACTGAAAGTTTACAGTTGTTGACAAGGGGAGGAGGGGGTCAAAAATTGCCCCAAAAATTGTTGACATAATTAATGGACAGCCCCTTTAGTAATTGAAACTTTAATAGTTATTGTTATTGTTAGTTTAGCTTGTTATATTTTGACCAGTTAACATCATTTGTTGCTTTTCAAAATATACGTCACATGTTTTTTTTACTGTTAAATTGATAAAATTCTGTACAAGTTCTACGTTTCAAAATTTTTCACAATCTTTCCAGTTGATAAGACTCGAGTAATTCTGAATGATGGAAATCCTTCAAGCTACATCAATGCAAATTACATAAAGGTTACGCATTTATCTTACGTTTTTGTAATTCATTACGCGTTGGATCTAATTTGATTATTGTTTCATTTTTGCTTTCATTTGATTGCTTAAAGTGTATATTTCACACATCAAACAATACCAAACCCCTATTACCATACATATATCCCATATATTTGTCACGCATCGCCTTCAATATATATTGTAAATACAAATGCATGTTAGAAATGATATATATAGTAGATAGTGATTGTGGAAGGTCTGTTATAAAGAGAACTTTTGTCATTCTGTTGTAATGCTGGGCAGTGGCGTAACGAGAGGGGGCAGAGGGGGGCACTTTGGAGACAGCCCCCCGGGCCCTGGAAGAGGTGGGCGACGACCTTTTTTTTGCTCGTCAGCCGGGGCCCCACATCAAGGATGCGCCCCTCCGGGCCCCCAAAAGTCACGCTACACCACTGTTGCTGGGTCTTTCTATGTCAGCTGGGACATGAAACTTTCTGGGGTTCATACATATCCTCAGTTGTTTGAACTGGCCTTTTACATTAATAATGTTGCGTCCTATTTAAATTAGAAGGTTTTTGAATAGCTTTATACTTTCCATTTCTAAGAGTCATAGCTATATTTTATTACTGACACTTTCTAATCGTATTCTGCTATATATATATATATATATATATATATATATATATATATATGTTTTTGAATAGCTTTATACTTTCCATTTCTAAGAGTCATAGCTATATTTTATTACTGACACTTTCTAATCGTATTCTGCTATATATATATATATATATATATATATATATATATATATATATATGTTTTTGAATAGCTTTATACTTGCCATTTCTAAGAGTCATAGCTATATTTTATTACTGACACTTTCTAATTGTATTGATATATATATATATATATATATATATATATATTTATAGCTGAATATTATGCAGTGATGAACTTCTAAGCCTGACTTTGAATGATTGTGGAAATATTTTATGATTTTAAAGTCCACATTTTGGTGTGATTGGTATTCAAGATTTACTTCAAACAATTCTTTGCCATATGAGAGACACTATGCAAATGCAGGATGGAAGACAACAGACTAGTGAAGCAGATCATGCTAGGAACAATGGATGGAGAAAATTGAAGAGGCAGACCGAGAGAAGAGAGTGGTTGGATGATATCGTGGATTGCATGGGGGACGCAAAGCAGCACATACTAACCACAGCAACACAGGACCGAGAAAGATGAGGGCAAATTGTGAATCAGGCTGTTGACACCTACTGTATGGGTACAGCACCCATGGAGCTGGATGATGATGATGATGATGATGATGATGATGATGATGATGATGATGATGATGATGCAAATGCTACGTTACAATTACAATTATTAGAAAACGTGAACCAGCAGTTTTGCATGTGGGCTAATTTATAGACTTAACCCTTAACCCAAGGGAACCGAGTACCGTATACTTGGTTACTTTGCATGTAATTACAAAGTATCAGATGGTGTAAGGGTTAAGTGGTTTTTGCAGGTTCATTTTGTGTTTCAATTCAAACCAACATTCTGATTTTCTTATATTATAATGAGACTTTCACAGATCCTAAATGTGGGCTATCAGATGTTCACCGAGCATCAGTGTGAGAACTGCTGGTATAGATGAAAGTCAAGCAAGCAGTATTTTTAGTCGACAGCAATTTCACTTTCCTTTTGCAATGCTACTCTGTGGCTTACTAGATTTTCCTTCATAGCCTTACTGTGACTTAAATCACACTTATTTAACATATCTTATAAGTGATTCCTTTGTAAAGCGCTCTTGACTTTAGCTCCAGTTATGTTACTGCGCTATATAAATTGTCGTGAATAATAATGAGGTACTTTCCCGTTATCCGGACCCCAGTGAAGAGATATTAGGGTTAGGGTTAGGGTGAGGGTTAGGGTGAGTGTTAGAGTTTTAGCCTAACCATAACCCTCACCCTAACACTAACCCTAACCCTAACCGCCACGCTAGCCCTAAGCATTTCTTAGTGTCTATTCACTGGGTCTGGATAACGGGAAAGTACCAATAATAATAATAATAATAATAATAATTATTATTATAATAAATAGGTTTCCTTCTTTTTCTCTCTAGCTGCCCGGCTATCAGCAGTCGTATATTGCAACCCAGGGATGCCTGGCTGGAACGGTGTCGGATTTCTGGCGCATGATCTGGCAGGAGGGGTCGCAGATCATTGCCATGATTACGAGACTAGTTGAACAAGGAAAGGTCTGTTGACAGTATTAAGAATATTGACGATCTGATTCAGTAAGAGGCTAATGCAGGGGGGTATTTGAATGGCGGCCCGCGGGCCAGATCTGGCCCACCGGGGCTTTTGAAGTGGCCCGCGAAGATACTGAAACGATCAATAACTTTTTTCTAATACTGAAAAATATTGGTAAATACTTTGTTTTCAACATACCTGTTTTCTATTACCGGTACTTATGAACTAATTTTTTTATCTAAAAGTTTTTGCACCTGGCCCTCTGGCACCATTCATAAAAAATGTGTCCCTTCATGAAATTTAGTTGAATACCCCTGGGCTAATGTACAGTGTTTTTGGTTGACATGTGCAGTTTTGTGTTATTGATATGACTGACTGGATTTTTTAAAAAGTCTTGCATATATGATGGTCATCTATTTAAGAATTTTTATTTTTTCAATTTTATTACCATAGTTGCTTTCACATTATTCGCTTCTACAGCACAGTATTAGGAGATAAAATCCCTGCTTAAGTCCAAATGAATCAATGAAGTTGATATGAGATTTATGATCTTAGAAAGTGTTCAGGTGTTCTCAGAAACTCCAAAATACAGTAGAACCTCATTATAATGACATTTGCAGGACTAAAAAATTCATTCATTTAGTTGAATGTCTTTTACTGTAGATGTCTATGCATACATTGTAATGAAAAATGCTGGAGTTGTCGCTGATGTGTGGTTACAAGCAGGTTGTTTCTGTAACCGATATCATTTTAATGAGGGTTCTACTTTAATTGGAAATAGTCGTAATAATAAGCACTGGTTGAAGTTCTTGCTAGGATAATAATAATAATAATAATAATAATAATAATTATTATTATTATTATTATTATTATTATTATTATTGTTAATTGTCATGCCTCATAACAAGCCACTGTCATCTACTCCATAAACTTCACTAGAAAGTCACAACCTGCACCGACCATGATGATCATCGATATCAGTTTCTACATTCCTGATGTACATGTGAGAAGTTAAAATTCATTTTTACCAGGTTTTTTTGTCTTGATTTTTATTAGAATTTTGTTGAAATTTTTCGCAGAACAAGTGCACTCGCTATTGGCCGGAGTCTGCAAATAAGCCAGTAGTTATCGATTCATCATCTGGAAGGATGACAGTATCGCTCATTCAGAGTAGAAAGTCGTCAACTGAAGCTTACGAAATACGAGAGTTTGTGATCATTCGTGAAATAGAAAGGGTAGGTTGGTTTTTATAATGATGATGATGATGATGATGATGATGATGATGATGATGATAATAATAATAATAATAATAATAATAATAATAATCAGGAGCTGATTAGTTTGGCTTGTTGTACAAGTACTGCTTGGACACCTAATAACTGAGAATACAGTACTGGTATATCTGTTATGGCATATAAATCACTGTTCCAGATAACCATGAACAAACAGTGTAATTTTCAGTTCCCAGTTTAAATACTTCTTTGGATTCATAGACTGGTGTCCAGACAGACAGACAGACAGATATTAATATTAAAATGACTGCTATGGCGCACGATTGTTGACAGAATTGTTATATATATATATATTGATGCTTGTGTTGTGGAAATGTGTTAATATTTACTGCTCAAGTAACAATGTAGCATTGTGTGGTAATGAATCTTATAGAAAATAAGATACCGGTAGTATATTGTTCTGTGAAGACAGATTAGTTAGCCTGATATATGGGTGCCATGAGGAAGACAAAGAATAAAGTATACATACAGCCTTTAAAGAGAAGCGACAAGAACTATAGACAGCATCGAACTGATAAGGAAAGCCAGAAACAGAGAAGAGTGGAAATCCATAGGTCACTGACATAGCAATACATGGCACATGAAGAAGAAGACTAGTGTCATTGACAATTTTGCTTGCTTTTGGGTTATTTTTCCACCTCTTTTCAGCTGAGGGAAGGTGTTGTTACTGTTTCTCTGGCTTTGGGCTGATGTTTTTTGTGCTACCGCTAGTGTTGTTGCATCGTTTCTGGTACAGGATGATCAACCAGGCGAGTTTCAAGAGACTGGACGCAGATCGGTTTACCACTACAACTTTACCGCCTGGCCGGATAAGATGGTTCCGGAGAGTCCAAAGTGCCTGATTGAAATGTTGATTGAGGTCAATCGACACCAGGAGCATCTGCAGAATTCTGCACCGATTGTTGTCCACTGCAGGTCAGAATTTTCATATAGTTAATTGATTGGTAACTAAATCAGTTTTGAAAATTTACGTGTGGAGAATCTTTTGCCACTTTTGTTAGCATCTCAACTGTTTTTGAGGCCAGGTGTGGTCATTTTGTAAGTATTACATTGATGCTTTTGTTTAACTAATTATTATAGTTATTATTATTATTCATTGGCATCCCAGAAATATAGAAATGCTGACATGGATACACAGTACTTGTATACAATGTGTAGACAGTACTATAGATACACAGCACTTGTATATACTGTACAATGTGTAGACAGTACTATAGATACACAGCACTTGTATACAATGTGTAGACAGTACAGTGGATCCCACTTAATCGCATACCGCTTAATTGCATAACAACATAAAAACTCGAACCAGTGTTTTGTGCGTACAATTAATTATCAGACGTCCCGGCTATTTGCATAGCCCAGTTAATCGCATAAGCAAGGCTTGCACGGCACCTATGCAATTAAGCGGGTTTCACTGTACTATGGATACACAGCACTTGTATGCAATGTGTAGACAGTGCTATGGATACTCAGCACTTGTGTAGAGCACTAGTGTAGATAGTGCTATGGACTCATTTCTGCTTTGGTACTTGTTGTTGCTATGTATGGATTGATTTCTAAATTCGTTTTAGCGCTGGAATCGGTCGAACTGGTACATTCATTGCTCTTGGCTTCATCCTTGAAGATCTGCTGAACAGAGGTTGACCACTTTTGATATTATTTGTGTTTTATTAATTATTATTATTTATTTTTAATACTTATCGTTATTGTTTTTGCACTTAACATAGGTGATCTCTTGTTCATATCTGAACTTTGGAAGACCATTACTAATAATAATATTTCTGAATCGTCTTTCTTATTGAAAGATAGTTTTTGGCTTTACATCTTTGAGCATAAGTCTTGGAATTCTGACCATACAGCAACAGCAGAGATTGAAATGCTTGTATTGTTAGCACTTCTGTTGCTATTAAATTGGTATTAAATTGATACAGAATTGCTGAACAATACTAATAAATCTATTGACTGTTCAAAAATTATTATAATGAATTAATTTGGTCATTATATCCATGATTACTGTAAGTTATATGTTTCTGAATGTGTGGACTGTTTAATTTGATCTAACTATGCACAATAGAAAACAATAGAAATTGTGTACAACATATATGCACAATAGAAAACTTATATATATATATATATATATATATATATATATATATATATATATATATATATTGAAATATGATATTTTATGTCTTATGAAATCTAGGTGTTTATGATTCACATTGCTGAAATTTTAATTAATTGAATATTTGTTTAAAGGCTTACAGCATGAAATTAAAGTGAAAGACATAGTCGCCACTATTCGAGAGCAGAGATCTGGAATGGTCCAGACGGAAAACCAGTACAAGTTTATTTATGATACTGTAAAGTACTGCATAGATAACGATGTGCTGGGAGGCAGTGTCCAGGTAGGAATTTAATCCCAGTAGAATTTAGGGTTAGCGGTAGGTCTTGAGATGAAATTTCAGCTCGTTTTGACTTTTAGACACGTGTTTCCAAATTTTATGATGACATTGATTTATTTGCCAGGTTTTGAGGTTTTTGACTCCACCACTGGCCCTTCTTTTTTTATAATAAGGTTAAACGCTGATCGAATTGACGTAGGTTTTAGAAGTTCATATAGGGTTATTTTTCCATATCTGCAAAAATACGAATTAAAATTGTTATCAATGTTATAAGTATTTATATTATTGTCTGTATGCTGCTTCATTTTCAACTAATAGCAATAATCATGAACTGATTAGGGTGTCATAAGTGTCATAGGGTGTCACAAGTGCTGCTAGGACACCGAACAATTGAGAATACAGTATGTCTGTCATGGCATATTAATCACTGTGCTGGATAACTGCGAGCAAACAGCACAGTTTTCAGTCCACATTTAAGTATTTCCAGTTTCTTCGCCAAAGTTACTGCTTAAGGCAAACTGTTTCAGACTTTGGCAGATGCCACTGGAAACATGCAGTCGCCAATGGTAATGTGACGTGTAGATGGAACAGCGAGAGTAAGAGCGGACGCTGATCATAGTCATCAACGAGAGTCGATGTCAGAAATCTTGCGGAAGTCAGCCAACAGATAAGATGGCGCCAGACCATGAAGGCATCGATAGGCAAGGATCGCCAATTTGTATTCAGTCTGCTGTAGAACACGTAGCCAGTGAAGTTCATAATGAAGCGGTGTCACGTGGTCTGATCTTGTAGCTTGATAGACGAGATGTGCTGCTGTACTGAGGACAGCCTGAAGTCTGACAGGAGTTGCCTTGGTAGCCCAGCCAAGAGCACATTGCAATAGTCCAGGCATGGCATAACCAGAGACACCACTAAAGTCTTTGCAACAGAAGGTGGGAAGTGAGGTGGAAGCTTCGGATTCTTCATAGGATAGAGAGCAGCAGGATGCCATTTTCTGAACTTGTGTTGTCGTGGAGATGTTGCAGTCAATGTACACGCTGAGGTTACGGACACAAGCATCCCTAGCGATGTCTTCAGAACCAACATGGATGGTGGTTGATGGAATCTGGTATTGATGACATTTGATTGAGCACCATAAAATCTCCGTTTTGTTGACGTTACATTACAGATTATTTGATTTAGTCGAATCAGCTATTTCACCGATGCAGCAACTCATTTGATTAATACAGGGCTGACGAGAGGGTGGACAGGAGGTACATTTTTACCCGGGCCCGGCGATAAACAAAGGGCCCGCGCTAACCAGAAAAAAATAAGTGACGACCTTTTTTTGCTTGTCAGCATTTATTTAATACGAGGATAACCTTTTTTTGCTCGTCAAGATTTTTGTGAAGTTCTCGATATTTGCCCGTATTTTCTCTTGACGGTCCTGGATAGTAAGATGATCTGTATCAGCAGGCTTGCATACCCCATACACCCGTGTGTCATCCGCGTATGCATGGGGCGACAGACCATGTCGTTTCAACAAGTCGCTGTAAGTCCGACTACTGAGGGAAGTACGAAATGATGATGATGATGATGACTGTTGCATTCAGGAAGATATTAGTGGCTTAGTGGCACTGATTTTAATGTCTTGGTGTCTATTTTTACACAATATTATGAGCAGTACCTTGGATGTGACATTAGCCTTGTTTGACTATATTCTATGTAACAATGTACTTTGTTTTGATCATTAGTTGACTGCTTATTTATTATGCATGATGGTTATATTGGTGTTGTTCAGTAGTGGATTACTTGTTATGTTTTAGGATGAATACGCCAATTTTGAATCGGCCAAGAAGTTAGAGCCTTGATGTTTCAATTTTCGCACAGTATTTGAAGCTACAATCAAAATGGAAGGTTTGTGAAAATGTTCTAAAGAGCTTGGTGTCTTTCCAAAATATAATGTAATAATTATAATAAAAATAATAATGATAATAATAATAATAATAATAATAATAATAATAATAATAATAATAATAATAATAATAATAATAATAAATAGTTGTTTTAATTAAAAATGTCAATGTCACTTTTCACTAGATATATAATGTAGTTAACACCTTAACCATGTATTTAACTGTAACTCAATGTAAAATGGATGGTTATATCCGAGATCCCCAGTTAAAGGGTTAATAAAACCAGAGTGGTTCAGGCAATGGTATTGACCTGCCATCTTAATAGCTTCCTGGTAATGAGAGTGTAACCTTTGAAAGTAGGTGATACTGTAGTTCAAGTTACCACCAGTAGATGGAATGATTGAAAGTGTCACATGAAGTAAGTATGTCAGGATGTACCAGTATGGATATCTGCTTGATGGCTTTGTTATCCTATAAGTCATTAAATGCTTTTAACAGTGCTGATTACACAGAATGTTCTCAACCATGCACTGTTGTTGGATTAGCAGTAAGTACTGGTAGATGATTTGATACCATGTAGTTAGTACATGGTAGTGTTATACTAAATTTTTCTCAATTTTTTTAGGACATACTGTTTTAATTATAATTTAATTTCTGTATTTTGTCAATTTTTAGCATTAGAAAGTATCTGGAGGATGTGAATTTTGCGTTCCCAAGCAGTTATCTGAGATCTGAAAAAGTTTCTTTCCTTTACTTCAATAAGTTTTTAAATCACCGATCTTTTGCCGTAGCGAATCTTCATGTATTTGTTCATATATTGATGATGAAATTTGTGTATATTTTGAAATGATAAACTGAATACCAAACTATGAATCTCAGTAAAAAAAATTTATTTGTACTGAATTGTATTATGTCAGATCTTTTTTATGCATTGACATTATTTGCAAAATGTCATGTGTGCATTTATTTTGCTTTGATGGAATTATATTATATACACTTAGGCTATGCTGAGAATGTGTTTCAATTTTCGACAAGAATACTAATTTATGGGCTTTTATTAAATTAATGAGATTTATATTATACATAATGGGTATACTGTTTACGTGAAATTAAAGTTGACATTCTGTACTTGTAAATATATATATATAGCTAGTATCCACATACACAGATGCAGTGCTATTTTTCAGTAGGAGCACAGACGTCTTATCATTTGTAACTCCAGTCTCCATAGGTATCATCTTATAATTAGTCAAGTTAGACGTTCTACTGAATTTGGTATTACTCGGGTTTTACTGTAGTTTTGTAGTCAAAAACTGCTTGACGTACTGCGGTTTTACCAGAACCGTAGCTAGAGTATTCAGCGCCCGGGGCAAGGTTTAAATTTTGTGCCCCTAAATTCCGGTTATGACCTTTTTTTGAATTTTCATGCTGGAGGAAAGCGGTATATGAAAAACTGAAAGAATTATTGTGCGGAATGAGCCCCCAGGACGGCGCCCAGGGCAGCTTCTCCCCGCCTCCCCTAGCTACGACTCTGGATTTTACACACATAATTTGGACTAGTTTGTGACTTAAAGGCTTGTTTGAAGTATCTGCATCGATATCTTTATTCACCGATCTTGAATAGAAATGAATGGTTTCGTAAATTTTAGACTTTGCACTTAAATTTGGCAGTATTTTATTTCTGGCAATGCATATTTTTCTGATGCAAATATTTATTCTAGGGATGATATTACCACTGTTATTTACCAGTAAGTGTTTGGCTCTTATAAGTGTTCAGATTATGTGGGAGGCAGGGATATTTTTACACCCCCTAACACCCCCCCCCCCAACACAAACCCAATTTGAGGTCGAAACCCCCAAAATTTGGTCATGTGACAATGGTATGTATACAAAATGCATACTAATTAGCTCTGGACACCCCCCCCCAATTTGAGGTCGACACCCCCTCCCCCCAATTCACAATCCTAGAATTATCCCTGGTGGGAGGGGTTTAACTGTCAAAACCCAACGGCAAATTGTTGCTTTGTGCTTGTATTTTCCAGTTCTTTGTTTGATTTGGTATTTTGTTAACAGTGTCTTGTCATGTTGTTATCTTTCGGTTGTTTCCAGTCACTGATTTCGCTATGATGTCCTTCCTTTGTTCTCTGAGTCTGGCTACATGTATTTGTTCAGGAGTCAATCTTTTTCTTCCTCCTGTCTTCCCATGAATAGTATCATAGGTGCATATACCACCTGTTTTGAGGTCCTTTTCAAGGCAATCTATCCATCTTCGATTTCGTCTTACCAATGCTACTATCCCTTCCGGTTTGTATTTGAGGATTCTTTTTGGGATTTCTGGTATCATCCATCCTCAGTTGTGGCTAGCACATTTCTGTCTTCTTCTCTTGACGATGTCATTGTTGTTGTTGTTGTTGTTAGTGTAGTATGAAGTAACTGACAATGAGTGGGAAGGTCCACGGATGAGTTCCATTGCTCATCAGAGCCTGAAACTGAAGGATTTTTGTTACAAGATTAAGACTAATAAGCAGAATCTCAGGAACCATCTGGACTTTTCCTGAAATTAAAGATTCATTTATTTAGTAATCTCTACAACATATTGTTGAATTTGTTGTTATGAGTGATTTAGAAGTTCTGTTAATTTCTTGAAAATGTTTGATGATCAAAAAATTCTCATCTGTGACCGAAATACGCCAGTGGCGTAGGCATTAGGCAAGTGGGGGTGTTGGGGGTTAAAACCCCCCTTGGCTGCCGAAAACAATATTTTTAATGAGTTTCTATGCATTTTAATTTTGGGGCGCGATTTTGGGGGTCAAAACCCCCTTGGCTATAGAATATAACGATTTAAGACGACCTTTTTTGCTTGTCAAGCACGTTGGAGGAAAAAATAGAGATGATGTGACGACCTTTTTTGCTTGTTGGGGAAACGTAGAGGAGATGACCTTTTACCTTTTTTTTGCTTGTCGAGATTTTTTCGAAGTTGGCCATGGTCAAAACCAAGCACCAAAACCTACCCTTCCAGAAATCCTGGCTACGCCACTGCAATACACATCTCAGAATCGTCATTGCATAGCTTTTGCTTGGACTTGCTCAGTTTGGTCTTGCGCATAGGCAGTGGTAGTTGCAGTGTTTATTCTAGGCCTTCTCTGGGGGGGGATTTCCCCCCAAAGTTTTAAAATTCCCCCCCCCCAACTTTTTTAGATGTTGGCTGGGGAATGGAAATCCCCCCAAAAAGTGTGGAGACTCAGACCTTGTCCCACCCCCAAACATTTCAAAATCTCCCCAATGTCAAGGTGGCTAGACTAAACACTGGATAGTTGGTTTGAGAATTTTAGAAATGCGTGAAAGCAAACTTTACTGTGGCTGGTCGCAGGGCATTCTCTGCTGAACACCGGTGGATGCCTTTAAATGCACTCTGTACGGGGAAAGGTTCTAAAGAGCCACGGAGAAATAAAATAGATATAAAATTCAGACAAATGTGCTGAGGTTTGTCTTAATGTTATCAACGTGCAAGGAAAGCAGGCCTTAGTAAAGTCTTGGACAATTTATTTTCTTCATTAACTCCAGCGTTTTATCCAGACTCCATGCCTTGGGGGAATTGAGGCTTTCGTCGGGGGGGGGGGGTCGACTTGGTTGAGAGGAAAAGACACAGTTCAATGCAAAATTTGTGTAAGTGCTGGGATTTTTCGGGAGGGGGGGTTGAGGTTGGGGGATTTCCCCTCCTAACAGGCCTGTATAAAACATTGATCAACTCACAAACAGCAGTTTCTCAAGCCAAAGCCAAGAAGGATCAGAATGCCCTGTGGATGGCGGATTCAAATAATATTTATTTACATTATTGAACGTAATGCCATATTATATCAATACACGGCACCCATAAGATGGGAGGCACGAGGTCCGGGCCCTCCCTTTGAATTTGGACCAGTCGTGCGATTTTCGCAAAACCGACGAGAAAGTATTGCCCTAAATTTTTCAGTTGGGGCCTCGCTCAGACCATGCTTGGGGGGCTCACGACGTCGTTCCCCAAATTCGTCATCAGAGCTGGAAATGTCAGTTTGTGAAGGCTTGCATGCCCCCCCCCCATTCTAGAACCCTGGCTACGCAATTGACTAAAACTACCACTGCTGGAAGCTGTGACGCAGTCTAGAAGAATTCAAATTTTGAATCATTTGATTTTGTTTGAGTTGTAAAATTTCGCTACTGTGCTGGATAAATGTGTACTTAATTGCTAATATTAACTTTACATATTCTGGATTATATCTGTGCGCTCTCACTTGGTTGAAATTACGGTAATTGGCTAGCACGACAACTTATATGCATTCACACCAGGGGCGTAGCCAGGAATTTGATTCGGGGGGTATAAATATTTTGGGTGGGTATAAATCTTAACTATAAACCGCATAAACCATATAAACCACATATAACCACATATAACCACATGCAAATCACATAAAAAACTTTAAGGTAGACTGATTTTGGGGGTTATATACCGATATACCCCCGTCGCTACGCCCCTGATTCACACCTACCCAATCCCTCTGGTAGGCCCTACGAGTTTCTGATTGGATTTGCACGAAATCTACTCCTACCTGCGCCCCTCGTTCCCACCTTTATATGGCGTGCTTCCTTTCACAGGTCATTTACTAGCAGCTTCTGCGCTGTTTCTATGTCATAAAAATTTTATGGACCGCAAAGAACGAATAAAGTTCTCTGCCTGCCTGCCTGCCTGTCTGTCTGTCTGTCTGTCTGTCTGTCGGTATGTTGATCCCCTCTTCCCAAGTGGTCACTTTTTCAAAACAGCAGTGAGAGCAGCCAAAAAAATTTAGCAGCTTGTAGACCTTCAAGGCAAATATACCAATGCAGTTTAGCAGCGATGCATGTGTGTGTGTGTGTGTCGATTGGAAGACGGTAAAAGTAGACTATTGCTGTAGACTATTGTATTTTCCTCCCCTTCAGAGGGTTGGGCAGGAAATACCAATATGTCCTACCTCCATCAGCGGGAGGTTAGCCTATATCACTGGGGTTAAATCCAGTCACCCAACCACCCTACATAGAACCCTTATCGCTCCAATTTTGGCAGCGTTAGATTGGTATTATTGCATTCGCTAAATACGCATTATGCTTTTGTTTAACGACCCTTTACTCGACGTCTATTTTATGACGATATCTACGGATTGGGCGGCGATAAAAGAGTCCACATTTTACTGATGTCGACGACGATGTCCGCGACGACGTATGTGATGATGATGATGATGATGATGATGACGACGACGCAGCAGCTTGTAGACCTTCAAGGCAAATATACCAATGCAGTTTAGCAGCGATGCATGTGTGTGTGTGTGTCGATTGGAAGACGGTAAAAGTAGACTATTGCTGAAAAAAATAATACTGAAACACCATCGAGGGTCAGTTTCTGTGGCAAGTAGCTCTCTCTCTCTCTCTCTCTCTCTCTCTCTCTCTCTCTCTCTCTCTCTCTCTCTCTCTCTCTCTGTCGCTGTCTCTCTCTCTGTCTCCATCCTCGCTCTTGCCAGTTGGCTGGAACTAATTAGCAGCGACTCGCTGTAATATCAGCTGTTCCACCAGAGTTCCTTCCTCCACCCTCCACCTCATCATCCCCTCTCCAACTAGATGAAAAAGCGAAATAATGATGTCGTTGTCCCCTCCGCGAATAGGTCGAAAGGCTAGCTGAGAGATGCAACGACGACGACGATGATTTTGATAATGACGACGACATAGTTGGCTTACAGGTTGTAGTCTGACCTGCACAGGGCGTGATTGCTTCGACCCTTGCCTGGCATTATACCCAGAGCAGCCGAGGCGCTCTCGAAGTGGTGCTCTCGTCTGGCGATCGCTGAGCACTGAACCTGGCCGAGACTACAGTAAGTGACGTTAGCCAAACGCATTGGACACCTCGATCGATGATTTCCATCGGTGCTCGGTTCAGCTGGAGTGAGAATGATCCTACAACATTAGCCTACTTCAAGCATAAATAATAATAATTATATTTATTAATGATATTATTATTGTTATTATTATAACTACAACAACAACAAATAATAATAAAAAATAATAATAATAATAATAATAATAATTATATCATTATTATGCAGTTATATTAATAGTAAATTCTAGGCAGTTTATTGTCAATAAATTATTAAAATCATACAACGAACCTTTGCTTTCCATTATTATTATTATTATTATTATTATTATTATTATTATTATTATTATTATTAGTAGTAGTAGTAGTAGTAGTAGTAGTAGTAGTAGTAGTAGTAGTAGTAGTAGTAGTAGTAGTAGTAGTAGTAGTAGTAATAGTAATAGTAGTATTAGTAGTAGTTGTTGTTGTTATTGTAGTCTTCGTCATCAGATATATGGTGATGATTTCAATGTTTCAAAGTCTGTATGATAGTTATCAGACAAGGAAAGCCACTGAAATTCAACCGCGATGAAAACGTAATTTGGGTGTAAAATCTGGTTTTTCACCTTTCATTTTCGCTGGAAAAATTCAGTTGACCATCATTTTACCACCGAGCAGTATGTCCAGTAGCGTTGGCGGGAATCCGGAATGGCGGGGGTGGGGAGGGGCATCTTTAGTTCAATGTCAAAAAGTTGACGAGTAAATGCTGTTAAGTGTCGAACTCAAGCACTTTGAACTCTTTTCACGCATTCTCCTCGATCTCAAGCTGCATATCTCCCCACCCCAACTTCTTCCACCCCAACTATTCAACGGTTTTGCACTAGTCGCCGATCCAAGCCCGAAAGGTGTGAGGACACGCACCCCCGTGCTCTCCCCCGTGGGTGAAGGCAATTGAAGGAAGATCGCCGATGGATTCATAATGAATACTATATGTGCAGAAATCTAATTTGCCGATCAAACCTTTTTTTAACCCTTTCGAGGTTTTCAGATGTCGAGTACATGGTCGGTGTCTTGGCATAAATTGTATCAACTGCTATTATGGGGTATCGGCCGCATTGCGCATAATTTCTTCAAGATTGAAAGAATTTTACGTTAAGTCGTCTAATTTACGTTAGATGTAATGGAAAAATTCACGCAACCATCGGGGAACATGGACTCCACAGGTTTGAGGTTACAACTGGCAAGCATACAGTAGGTAATTTAAACCCAGCCTGTAGATGATAAAAACCATGATAAACAAGTAAATTGATCAGCAACATTCGTACTTATTCTTTGTGTTTTGCTAGCAAGTCTGTCAATATTTTTTCTTTGTTTAAAAAAATAGAAACCTCATTAATTCTTTTGCAGTTTTATCTCAATAGCTTGACGTCTTCGAAATGGTTGCTTTGTTGCCTAGATAAGCATTTCTAAAGGTAATAGATTATTGTTACGCGGTGAAGGTAAAGGTAGGTTCCGTACTCTTGAGTCCGAGCGTTGGGTTCTGGCGCTTAGGCCTATCTCCGGTCTAGGCGATCAGCGACATGGGTGATAGAAGCCATTAATCTGGGGTAGGTTGTAATAATAATAATAATAATAATAATAATAATAATAATAATAATAATAATAATAATAATGTGATTTTAAGTGGTTTAGGAGGCTAAGTAAGCCTGTGCGAAAACCACTTTCCCCAGACCCACGTTTTACCTCGAAGCAACTCCAAAACAGCTCCTTTTGTAGACGTTTAAATTTATCATTGTAACAACGACGCTAATCGCGTTTTCAATGCAAGACATGGACTGGTTTTATTCCAGGCAACCATTTGTCCACAGTCGCTTTCAGAATTCCGCCCTAAAGACACGATTTTATTGTGTACGGCCAGCAAATATCGTTTAGCTTTCGGATAAAGCCGCGAACGAGGCAGCCCCGGTCAACCCTAGGAGCTTAATCAGTTAGTTTTCCGATGTCGTCTTTCGGTTGAACGTCTTGCGTTGTTCGTTGGACAAACACACCTTTTTCTTTTTAGATTCGTTTTGTTGTGGCGCTGCTGTTTCTAAAGATCTCACTCACATCGCCCAGCGAGCTTAGGAAAGAGAAGCGAGCAGAAATTACTTTTTGACATTACTGTCGCTGTTTATAGTGATTCTTACAGAGAACAGACCCTACCGAACCACTTTAAACCTTATAATAATAATAATAATAATAATAATAATAATAATAATAATAATAATAATAATAATAATAATAATAATAATAATAATAATAATAATAATAATAATAATAATAATGACAATGATAATGATATAGATAATAATACTATTATTATTATTATCATTATTATTATTGTTATTATTGTCGTTGTTGCTTCTTGATTTTCAGCGTTGGCCAACGGAACAACAATATCAACAGTTGAATTGTATTAACAGCGACATAATAATTAGGTAGGCCTAGCTGTTCGGTGCCATACAGATCAGGTTAATGGCGTAATGTTACTCTCCATTTAAAACCAGTTATCTGTGTATTAATATTATTCTGAATCCGAAGTAGATTACTTGCGATGCTTTCATTTTATCCAGTGGCGGCGTAGTCAGGGTTCCGGATTATGGGGGGGGGGGCACATCGAAATATTTTCCAGTAAAAAAGTCAACTAGCAAAAAACGTCGTCAATAAGTTCTTGACACATTCACGCCCATGAATGTATTTCGAATCTGCTCCAATCATTCTACCTACACCTCATTTCTCAGCAGGTTTGCTCAAATCCTATTACTGATCCCAGCCAGAATGGGGGCAGCGGGTCCCGCACTCCCGTGGCTACGCCAATGTTCGGGATCATAGGTACAGCAGAGATGTCCACGGGCTGGGTTAACCCATGGGTTGGGTTGGGTCAGAAAATAAGTCATGGTTTAAGAAATTGTAATGTATTACGGTGGGTTGGGTCAAGTAATCCTAGCTATTACCGGCATGGGTTGGGTTGGAGATTTGATGGATTGGGTTGGATTGGGTTCTAAAAAATGGACCCATGGACATTTTTGAGGTATTTACAGTTTGAAGTAAATTTTTCGTGCCACAATATTGGGAAGGTGATGCGAAATGCTCTCCTACCAGGCATCGTCGCTTAGGCATCAATCATTGGTCCACTCGCTGTGTGTTTTCGGTATGCTGGCCATCACCCATGTTGGCCACAGCTTAAATCTCACGGCAGAAGAGAGGCACAGAAGTGTGCAAAAGACTGAAAGCACATTCTCATTTTGAATTTCTCTTCTTTTTGTCTTCTTCTCCTCCTCCTCCTCCTCCTCCTCCTCCTCCTCCTCCTCCTCCTCCTCATTCTTCTTCTATTCTATTTTATTCTATTTAGGGCTCGATTTGTAGGGGAAGGGGAGATTCCCCCCAACTGCCCAACTGCATCCCCTACTGCTACATCCCCCACCACTACACCCCCCCACTGCTACACTTCCCCAACAACTACATCACCCAAGCTCGACATATCCCCCACTGCTCTAGGTCACAAATCGCACCCGGATTCTATTCTATTCCATTCCTTTCCATTCCTTTCCCTCTACTTCTCAGATCAACGCAGCAGATCAAAATAATTGTAGAAACAACTGCAGAAATTGTTTCGAAAAGCATAAAGTGGTCCGAGAATTTTGCACACCACTGTAGACGCACGCCTAGAATTTGTCCCCAGCCATCGTCGTCGACGGCGCCGAGACCATCAGATTCTTATGCGCCACCGGCACGCAGGAGCCAACCGTGCCGGTGACGAGAACAGAGAAGGACTCGGCGCAGTCACGTCGTCCTCTCTGTGACGCTCTGGAATCCGGCGAAAGGAGGACGCTCGATGCACGGTTAGGCTATTGGCGAAATTCGTCGCCTCGTTTGTGTCCGTAGCTAGGTCGCGAAATAATCCGAACTGGAAACAATTATTCGACGCGGACATATTTACCGTTGACTTCGAAGCCGGAATGGGGTGAATTCCCGTTGGTATCTAATGGAGGAAACGGTCATCTAATCATGGCGAAGACGACCTAGTAATGGGCGAGGATTTTGCGAGTGTACGACAGTGTAGACCTATTTAAGAGTAGTTTTGAAGACATTTATTGCCAGTAGCTGGCAAAAAATCACTTCTTCGAAATCCGGAAACACCTTTCACTCCTCTTCGGACGATTTTCGACGAATATTTGTTTTCTTAAGCTAATCAAATTTTCTACTTTCGGACATCGAAGATTAACAGACGCACACGCTGCCCCCCCCATCGGTCACCGACGGAAGACCTAAAGGGAACAATGTCCGCCCTAAACCCCACACCGGAACATCCGGTGTCCAGACCCGCTTACCTGCTGGACACCGGGATCCAGATATGCATCAACGACATCACCGTTGACGCCAACGCCGACGACACGGAAGACCTGGAAGAAGGTGAGATCGACCAGATGAAGAAGCAGTGGAGACGATCCAGCTGGTGCCCGGTGGAGGGAAGGAAGAAGGAGGAAAAGCACGAGAAGCAGAAGATGATTCTCGCAGTCGCCGGTAAAAGGTAGGATCAACCGCGACAGCGTTCATCGCCATCGTCCCCTATCCTATACGATGCGCGTGCTTCTTAACCCCTTAACCGAGTATTTAACTGTAACTCAATGTAAAATGGACGGATATATCCGGGATCCCCAGTTAAGGGGTTAAAGCTTGTTCATTCGTCGGGTCAGACCTTTACTAATAACAGGAAGAGGGAAATAAATAATTGACACAAAACATCACTCAGGCTTGTCAGTATACACACACACCACGCACACTCACACACACAAACACGCACAGGAGAGTGTGAGAGTGAGAAGACAGAGAGGGACAGACAGAGACAGAGAAAACAGAGACAGACAAATATAGACAGAGACAGACAGAGAGACAGAGACAGGGAGCCAGAGAGAGCCAGATACAGAGGCAGAGAATAACATATGATATATATATTAAATATAGTCAATATATCATATGTTCTTCATATATATATATATATATATATATATATATATATATATATATATATATATATATATATATATGACAGATAGACAGGCAGATAGATAGACAGACAGACAGATGGAGGAAAGAGAGAGAGAGAGAGAGAGAGAGAGAGAGAGAGAGAGAGAGAGCGAGAGAGAGAGAGAGAGAGTGGTAGTGGCCAGTGACTATCTAATGCAAACGTTGAGCAACACAACTGGAGAAATGGATTTCGCTGATGAAGTGGGATTATTGGCGGACACGGAGAGACAAAACATCGGCCAGTGGTCATTCATCATCGTCATCACTACCGCATCATTCATTCGCAGTAACAGCTTGGCCACTGGAGACGTCACAATGGAGATGAGTTATTTTCCGTTGGTTTTTCTCGAGACCTCAGGTGAATAGGGAAACTTCGAATACGTATTCATGTCCAGCGTGTGAAAATCTATTAGTTTCACCAAAAGTTATTGTCGAGGAAGCATTAAAATTTATTTTCAAGATTTAGATAATTAATTAATTAATTCGTTCCTTCGTTCATTCATCCATCAGGTCATTCACTAGTTAGTTCGTTCAGATGTCTTGAGCAACAGGAGTTGTTAGACACATGGTCATGAGTGTCTCAGCTACTGTATGTAGTTCGACATTTTATTTCCTGATACCATCTAGGTCGGTATTTTTATCCAACGTCTTTGACGAGATCTTGCATCCTTTTTTCATTCTGTGAAAATGTTAATTATATTTTTAATGACCATGTTCTTCACAAGATCAGCGCCAATATAGGCCTAATCACCTTTCCAGTTTTCTTTCATCTTCGAATTTCATGTCGACCTCTCTCCAATTATATTTGCGTTGCCATCCGCCGGAAAGTTCACACCACAATTTGGATCCGTGTATCAGGTCTACCCTAATGCAAATATGGAATAATGTCCAGGGGCGTAGCGACTAGCGACGGGGGGTATATTGGTATATATATATATATATATATATATATATATATATATATCCTCCAAATCAGACTACCTTGCAATTTTAATGTGTTTTTTAAGATTTTCAAAGTTTTTAAAGATTTATACCTCCCAATCACATTATACCCACCCCGCCAAATCAAAATCCTGGCTACGCCCCTTCTAATGTCACCGTGCGGTGCGGATAAAATCGCGTTAAACTGTTTCCATAATTATCTTCCTTAAGAGATTGCTGTAAAATTCGCGTCAATTCAAAAGCATTTCCAAGTGTATTTATATAACGCAATAATAATTATGCACTTCTCTATAGCACCAGTTCTAATACCCAATGGTATCAATCGTTGGTACTTGAAAATCCATCCGCAAAAGATCCAGGCCATTCCAGAGATCAGTCAGAGGGAGAGAGGGTGACGGACTATGGAGGAAAAGCCAATTGAAAGAGACGCGTCTTAACCCCTTAACTGGGTATTTAACTGTAACTCAATGTAAAATGGACGGATATATCCGGAGTTCCCAGTTAAGGGGTTAAGTCTGGATCGGAAGATACTCAATGAAATTGAAGATCTTTTAAGGAATTATGTCGATTGTATGTTCTGTTGTGACAATGATTAATTTGTTATCATCACTCCAAATGCCATCTATCTATATCAATCAAAGTCTCTATCCAATAGAATCTGTTTAGACTTAGTCAATTTAGATTAAGTCAATTTGATTGGTTTATAATAATAATTGTTTTTTTCTTTTTTTATTAAATTGACATATTATATATATATTGACTCTGATAATATTAATTAATAGTCATTAGTTATTAGTTAAGTTAGTATTACCTTTTGATGTCATTGAATTCATTGTGTTCGTATTATTATTTTGATGCCATTGAGAAATAAATGATTCTTCTTCTATGCGCGAACATTGTAGGCCTGAATACAAATTTCGCGGTGGTTTTTTTCTCTCGTCAGCAATTGAGAGTAGAATTCTCCAAACTGAAAGCGTAGAGTCACTGTTATTGAGGGAAGAAATCGGTGGAGTAGACAGGGCGAGCTCCACGAAAGACAATGGAAGGAAGCCATTGGCAGAACTGCAGGCGAAAATATACTGCTATGAAATGATTTGATTAATTTAGAAATTTACTGCACAACGCCAAAAAGTTGCAGGATTTTTGCAGACAGGAAATAATATCATTGAAAGATCGAGTCAGGACCAGAACCTTGAATACGGATTCCATATTTGCAGTGGCGGTTTTACAAGGGAGACCCGGAGGGCCCCTGCCCCCCATTGAATGCCTGGCCCCCAGTAACTCCTGTTGGGACCCTATACTTACTACTACATACCTATCAACAAATGGTTGGCCCCGCATGCTAAGAATTTGCCACCCCAACGGCCCCCCACTTGCAAAATCCTGGAGCCGCCACTGCATAGTTAATAATAATAATAATAATAATAATAATAATAATAATAATAATTTCATATTGTACAATGACGCAATGCTAAATTCGTTTTGGGTCGAGAGTTTGATGTAATCCGGTGGTCTTGAACGACCCCATTCCCATTGTGGGTAACCATTTTGGATTTTTAGCTGGCTGACCCACGCTGGTGGTAAAATATTTGGCCTGACCCAATCAAATCATTTCACTACTCTTTTGAAAATAGAACGTTGTTGTGGTGTCATCGTTAACTCAATCCAACCCACCATAAACATGGACATTTGTGGTTCAACCGAATCCAATCAAACCCAATGGTGGGGGCACAGTGGCGGCTCCAGGATTTGGCAAGTGGGGGGTCGTTGGTGGTGGCAACTTCTAATCATGGGGTGCCAACTATTTGTTGTTAGGTATGTAGTATTAAGTATAGGGTCCCAACAGTGGGGCCACTTGGTGGGGGCAGGTACTCAATGGGGGGGGGCACGGGCCCTCTGGCCCCCTTGTGGAGCCGCCACTGGTGTGGTTAGACCACGTCCATGTCTGTGCCATAATGTCTCGGTTCTGTCGTCGTCTGCTGTTCCAGATCGACCGGTCAGTTCGTCGTCTGTCTTCGCATTCGAATTAATCTCGACAGACGCGTCCAGTCACGTGACCAGACGCACACTAAGTGACTCATTGTGATTGATCTAGCGCCTGTCTTTCCTTCGGAATGATTTACAAAAAAATTCGAAGCAATATGAAAATGCAAACGAATGAAAGTATCACGGCTGTCAACACGCCCGCACACACGCACCCGTATATAAATAAATAAATAAATAAATAAATAAATTATATATATATATACCAAGTTATAATATTACGAAATCTCTCATTGTCTTGTCTCGCTTTCACATATCGGATCTGCTTAATAGATACAAGTATATTAGAATTAAAATACTGTATCTGTATCTGTATCTGTTATCTAGACATCGTCATCAGAAGCAAAATAGTTTAGGAGTTGTGTGCCAAAAAATGTGAAACGCTTTCTCTACCTTTCCACCTCCACAAATCTCACTTCCAATCTTCTGTAGCCTATTACACGGTCCTCGTTGTGCACCTAATCTGTGGCGTCGCATGTCTTCGGCGCTTTTACCGTGCTGAAATTGCCTGATAGAATGCCCTTAATAAACCTCGTCGTTCATGTGCCACCCAGTGCGGCGTTTGCAATAGTTCCGACCGAAACACGTTGTATTAAAGGAACCTGTATCTGAAATTACAGAAGAACTTCGTTATAACGGACTCGGTTACAGTTGCGGCTCCACCGGGGGGGGGGGGCAGGGGCCCGTGCCCCCTATTGGGTGCCTGGCCCCCCAGTGGCCCCACCAGTTTGGACCCTATACTTAATGCTACATACATTAAACAACAAATGGTTGGCCCCCCATGATTAGAAGTTGCCACCCCAACGGCCCCCCCACTTGCCAAATCCTAGAGATCCTAGAGCCGCCACTGCTCGGTTATAGCGTCATTCATTCTTCTCCATTGGCACAAGAAAGAATAGCGCTATAACAGGTGTCATGCATTGGAATACATGATATTGCTAAGAATCGCCAACACTTACACTTTGGTTCTCTAAGAAACCACTTTATTATTTTTGTCAAATTGTAGAATAACAGAACGTGTAATTGTTAGCTAAGAATTAGGCCTATGGTTATCTTATGTTAATTATCTGCGTTTGCGAATAAATATAATTATGTACTTCTATAGCGCCAGGTCTAATACTCAAAGGGTATCAATCGATGGCACTTTAAATTCGTCCGCAAACAGACCGGGTCATTCCAGAGATCTCATAATAACCTGGTGGAGGATCTGATAATCTGAAGAATCTGAAGATCTGATAATAACCTATGGAGGAATTTCAAATGCAAACGATTGATAGCCTACCCTTTGAGTACTAGACCGGTGCTATAAAAAGTGCACAATAATAATAATAATAATAATAATAATAATAATAATAATAATAATATTATTATTATTATTATTATTATTATTATTATTATTATTATTATTATTATTATTATTATTATTATTATTATTATTATTATTATTATTATTATTATTATTATTATTATTATTATTATTATCATCATTATTATTATTATTATTATTATTATTATTATTATTATTATTATTATTATTATTATTATGTTAGAGTATCACAGTTGCTAACTGTATCCAGCTTTTTATGGCGGCTACAACCATGACGATATTAGCAGTATATTTATGTAACTTATTCAAACGATAGTAATAATAAGCAATGGCACTGATCTTTAGCTACTCAGGCGTTCTTGAGCCGACCCTGAGTTGCAAAAACTGAATAAACCAACAGAAAAACTGGTAAAATGATAGAACTACCAAATTCTGCGCCAGCAGTAAAGCAGTGGCTACGCCCTCAAATCGACCAGAGCAAATTGCCCCTGTATTTGTCTCGTTTTTTCCATGTTCGTGTTGGACGTGGAAACGTAAAGGCTGTCGCTGCTGCTGCTGTTGCTACTGCTGCTACTGCTGCTGCTAACATCGCTAAGGCGTTTGGTCGTACGCGCGCCCAACATCGATCAGAAACGTAAATTGATTGGCCGCCGTTCTTATAAGGCACCTTTCCATAAACGCGTTATAAGAAACGCACGGAAGACATCAGGCTTCCAGGGCACGAATCTGATTCTGTATTCAACTTGCATTTGCCAACAGTAAACTACCGCATATATATATATATATATATATATATATATATATATATATATATATATATATAATATCATTTGTGTGCGACGTTAATAATGATTGCTATTATGTGAGCGAGAAATTATAGAAGACATTGGCTTAATGTGATAGTCTGGAGAAGGCGTTCATTGATCTGTATGGCTGAGTTTAGCCGTTAGCTTCACAAGAGAATTTCTTCTTACGCAGCTGCTTTTTATCGTAAAACTTATCCTAAGTTTCAGCCTTTTAACGACTTGGCTGTATATCCTTTATTAAGAACTTCTTACAAATTTCATGTATAAAGACCAAATTATATATATATATATATATATATATATATATATATATATATATATATATATATATATATATATATATATATATATATATATATATATATATATATATCAAGGGCCAACAGATGTACCAAGTTGCATTCGAATACCAAGGAGAGCTGGACGACTAGTAATGGGAAAGGTGACAAAGATATACAGCAACAAAAATAGCCGTGGCCAAATAAGCTTTTGAAGATCTAAAACACATATTGACAGAGATGCGAATCTCAATGGAAACTAGAGTACGGGAAAAGTAAGCTCATGTATGGTCAGTCATGTTACGTCGAACGGAGTGACGTTGACCCATCTGTAAACGGACGAGGAAAAACTGGAAGCGGTGGAAATGTGGTTTCTGGATTAAAAACATTGAAGATATCAAGGACTTATAAAAAAACTAACCAAGAAATCCTAGTTATGACAAACGCAAGACAAAAACTGATGTAGGCCATAAGGAAAGACACCTTAATCTTTGGACACATAATAAATAAATAAATAAATAAATAAATAAATAAATAAATAAATAAATAAATAAATAAATAAATAAATAAATAAATAAATAATGATAATAACAAGGTTTAAACTGGTTAAGGAATGTTTACTCTGTGTGAGAACCACTGTTGTATCCTTCCAATCTAGTATGATGCAACAGGTTTTTTAGATTTCAAAACAAGTTTTCTAATTAATTCGCTCTGTGAGAGAAGCCTATTGAAGGCCTGTCGAATAGAAGGTATATAGGCCCTAGATATGTAAAAATCTAATCGATTTGAAGAAATTCTCCGACATAATCCACATTTTCCTCTTGTTCCTTCTTCATTGCTTTAACCTTTAAAAGAATAATCAATAATATAACTATGAATTTCGATCTACAGGTTCGAAATAGAGTACACCCAGCCATTTCATACTACACACTAACGCCATTGACTGTACGAGAACGAGGCACATCAACTAAATGAAAGACCTGGCGAATATCTAACGGAATGCCTAGTAGGGCGATCGAGGAAAGAGCCGCGTATTAAGACATCTGGTTCATGATAGACCTGCAAGTTAGTATCCGATAGTACTGAGGTTAATTTTGGAATCATTCACACTCGTAGCCATTACTATCTTCTCGTCCAATTCAGAAGATAGTAATGAGCGAACAAGTCCCGAAAAACCTACACTGAAGTTACAACTGAAAGGTTGGAGGGAAAAAGAGCAAGAGGTAAGCAAAGACTGACATTTGTAGACAGTTTCCTATGTGACAGGAAAGATATACTGTAACATCAACAGTGTAACTAATACAAACTACAGTAGAACTTCGTTATAACGTACTTAGTGGGGCTGCACAATTTAGTACGTTTTATCTGAGGTACGTTATATCCAATACCAGCCAATACGGTAGCACACAGTGATATATCAGTTAACTGTAACTGAATAGAAACTGAAATCATATAAAGATTGTTAACTGAAACTGAAACTAAATTTATATCGAAGACTGAAACTGAATAGAAACTATAGTTTGCAACCTTAAAAATGAAACTGAATAGAAACTAAAATTGTTTCCAAAACTGAAATATCACTCGTAGCACATCACAGGAACTGCACATTGCGTACATTATAACCGAGCATACGTAACAACCGAACCGGTTATAACGAGGTTCTACTGTACAAAGGACAGGGAGGTGTGAAGATCCGTGGTCGCCAACGTTGAAATAGCACCTACAGCAAAAGAGAAGACAGTGGAAAGCAAGTGCTCATCTATAATAGACCGCCGTGGTTTGCCAAACACCTGTTGATTCGATGCTGGAGTTTCTACACCC
>CM030864.1:4978605-5033605 GCA_018105865.1 Metaphire vulgaris | reverse complement strand
CATGCTATGATTAGGGTCCTGACTCGTTACAAAACCGCTGAAGTGGGTCGCGGTTCAGAAATGTTGACGTTTTAAACATGTTTTGTTCAAGCTCAAATACAAAACAAACAGACCACACACATCTGTACAGGAATTTCATTAACGAATTGGCTATTCAGAGAATTTCAGACATGCAAGAACCATAGTCTAAACAGTTTAAACCTCAACTGCCTATAGATTCTTGTCTACCCAAGGAGGGTGATATTCCTAGTTTATGAAATTATGAGACCGTGTTCAGGGTTCTGTTGGGATGTGCTTACTGGAAAACGTTCACCTTTCCCCATCTGGTATCCTAGACGGAGTCAACAGGGATGGAAAATCAGCTGGATCTTCCGATGGCCAGGTGTCAGCACAAGGAATGCGCTCCCGAGGTAAGCGTAGACATTTTTTCTGTGAAATTCGTTGCGAACTACTAGAGACTCTCAATCAATTGCTGCATGATGACGAATAATATTGTAGAAGATCCTGGCTTTCTATGGATTGGATTCTAATTTGAAGTATTCGATCATGTTAGAACGATTTCTGTCAACAAAAAGCCCAAAATTCCAATTTCCCCCGCTACACTGTAAAGTCAGAAGCAGGCAATCAAAGAAATTGCCAAAACAAAGCATCTGCAATTTGTTTCTTTATAGGAACTGTAATCATTATCATCATCATCATCATCATCGTCGTCGTCGTCGTCGTCGTCGTCATCGTCATCGTCATCGTCATTGCTAAGTATCAATTATTTTTATTTCTATTAATGAGTGGGTAAGTTGTACGCTGGATCAGCATTTGGATGCGACTAAGAAAGAGATGATTCAAATGGCCGCTTGTATGCTGAACGATGTGCTCTGGATAGATAGATAGATAGATAGATAGATAGATAGATAGATAGAGAGAGAGAGCGAGAGAGAAAGAGAGAGAGACAGACATACATAGACAGACAGACAGAGAGACAGAGAGACAGGGAGAGACAGAGAGACAGGGAGAGACAGAGAAAGACAGAGAGAGAGAGAGAGAGAGAGAGAGAGAGAGTGAGACAGACAGACAGACAGACAGACAGAGAGACAGAGAGACAGGGAGAGACAGAGAAAGACAGGGAGAGAGAGAGAGACAGAGACAGAGACAGAGAGACAGGGAGAGACAGAGAAAGACAGAGAGAGAGAGAGAGAGAGTCAGTCAGGTCAGTCAGGAGAATATCGGTAAGAGTACAGTCGGTAGGTTAATAGGAAAGCGAAGCGTCGAGAACGCCCGAGTCAGGCCAGTTGCAGTCAGGCTCACGTATACACCGTGAAGCACTCTCATTCCGAGCGCGTTGAACACCGATTCCTGGAAGTGCAGGCACCACCAGTACGTGCCCCGCCGGCGGCACAGTGTTCCGCGTCGGCTTTGTATCAACGCCCACGCCGTCTATATAGCTATATTGCTAGACACCGTTTTCTGGAAGGTTCCTTCTTTTGCCGTCGGCGCCATAGAACAACAACAACGTTCGAAGGAAGACCACGAAGAACCAGAGCCAGTGAAGCAGATGATTTGGCAGGCGGCAGGCGGAACTTTCTAATTACTTGACCTTTGGAAAAAGCGAAAAATTCGGTCGACTGAAGAGAAGAAGATGTTTATTTTGGATTCGAGTTCGGTTTTTTCCTTCAAGCGTTGGACTGAGCTATTTACCGTGTCTGCAGTTAACGCTGAAAGTGAGACTTTTGATTCTAAGCGGACGAGATTTTGGCCGCCGCCGTTGGTTGTATGGGAAGTGCCTGTTGTTACAAAATTAATCGATAAATAAAATTGAAAATGACACTTTCTGTCGTTTTAATTTTCAGTAGAAAGTTTATTTCAGTTTTCAGCTGCAATATTTGATATGTGGAGTTACAAGACTTACGTATTCGATTTTATATTTAAATTCTGTTTTTATATAGATAGAAAGATGAAATTGTAAGCTACATACAGTGTTTTATCCACACTCAAGGCCTTTGGGAATTGGCTTGGCTTGTGAGAAGGGACACAGTTCAATGCAAAATGTGTGTCAGTGCTGGGATTGGGGGGGGAGGGCTGTGGGCTGGAAAGGGAATCTACCCATAGCAAGTCGGGATAAAACACTGACCACACACAAACACACACATATATATATACATATATATATATATACATATACACACAATGTTTTTAATATATTGCGCCAAAATTGCTAAAGGTAGTTACACCTTTTGATTTTAAAATTCAATCTTGCCTTCGTCCTTAATCCAGAATTTTGTTTCAGTCTGTTCAGTTATATTTTAATGAAACTTAGTGCTTCGTACAAGACTTTGGTTGATTCAAATGGCGCACTCGACATGACAAATAACATTTCGTCTGAAATCGAACCTTTCCTCAGTTCATCGATTAATTAATTATCAGACGATTAATTTCTGTTTTACATCAGATCCTGAAGACACGAAAACTTTGGGGTTGAGCAACGATCAATCGACAGAAAACAGGTAGGCATGCTATAATCGATGCTGCTGCTGCTGCTACTGCTACTACTACTACTACTACTACTACTACTACTACTACTACTACTACTACTACTACTACTACTACTACTACTACTACTACTACTACTACTACTACTACTACTACTACTACTACTACTACTACCAGGCTTGTCCATGGGACTCCCATGGGATTCGTCCCTTGTAACTGTTCACATATTATTAAGGCATGTTAAATCGAGTTTCCACAGACCGTACTGTCCTTGGAAAAATAGGTTTCAAAGAGGTAGTCTTGCAGTGAGATACAAATTCTTTTGTGATGAAGTGCTTGTATTTCACCGTCTCGCAATTTTAGACGTTGTAGAAAATAGACAATAACTCAAAATAAACACGTTTTATGCCCAGCCAGATTATATTTTATTTGAAAGATTACTTTCGCAAGGCGCCTAAGATTGTTGCTTGCAAGTGGACATACGGACTATTCTGAGTAAACATTTGTCCAGCCAATGACTTCATTTAGATAGAATTCTTATGGCCTTATTAATTAATATCTCATCTCGTCCAACGCTCATCTTGAACTTCCTGCTACGTTTGGCGTTTCGATATCATATACATGTATCCACAATCAATGCGCAGTTGTCGACCGATGAAACTACCACAGTCCCGAAGACAAATTCCTTTCGTTATCACGTTAGAAACCGTAGACATTGTTGGCTATATCGTGTTGAAAAACACGGATGATCAGTTACGCACAATAGGTCGCCCATTATTCTGCGAGTTTCTTTCTGGTTTCCTATTGCAATATTTGCTTAGTGGGTGGCCATATTTCTTGTAACTGGCTTTATGGGGGAGAATCGTTCCTAGCACCATACGGAACCCAACCCGAGGGAGATTTCTACCATCATATGGGAACAATTATTTATCCTACGTCTAATGATCAATGCTACTGTAACGACGGCTGCTGAAATCCCCATTCATCCATCCATTTCTCCATCCATCCATCCATCCATCCATCCATGTAATTCAATTCATGCATCTTTCCGAGGTATCCCGTTGTTGACCTTCCGACTGAATAATCCTTCCATTCATCTTCTCTCGTCCGTTGGTCTTTCTGTCCATCTTAGAGCCAACGACTGAGTCACCGACTGTTAAATTGATGATGACGACGAGTGATGACTGTGCAGAGGCAATAATAATGATAATAACGACTGTGGGGGCGAAAGACTTCTATAGCACCAGTTCTACTACTCGAAGGTATCTAATGACGCTATTTCAAAATAGTATCTGTTTTACTGTTTTATTTCATAGGATATATGCCTGACATAATATATGACAACTTATAATAATAACTTATACAGAATAAATAAATGATAATAATGTGATTGCAAGTCGTTTAGGAGGCTAAGTTAGCCCGAGTGAAGACCACTCTAACAACCTGATTATCCAATTTCCCTTGATAACGTTTGAATCCATTTGTTATTTCAACTGTGACAGTGTTACTGTCTCTTCGTCCAAACTGTTTCATAAATACGCTGCCCTAGCATTAAACATGTTAAATTATAAATTTGCGATTTGTATTCAATATCAACCTATCATTGTCGCATATTTGTTGTCGTTGAAGGGTGATTTTGCGTCAAACTCTGCTTGACATTCATCGGTTCATTTCACGGCGCAAGTAAGTTGCAGCTACTAGAACCAGGGCCGCCGAGAGAAATTCCGGGCCCCGGTGCATAGCACCCACGGGGCCCCAAGAAAGTCTAAAATCTGGTGACTACCTTTTTTCTTGTCAGCTTCAGCAAGCAATGCCTTCGATAGGCCCCCATATAACCCTTGCCCGAACCCTAACCCCCTACAGATCTCCGGGTCCCTGTTCATTTGCCACCGGCCCCCTATCGGCGGACCTGATTAGACCCAGTAAAGATTTAATTCTTTATTTGAAATATTAATCTTTCTTTCTATATTACTAACACATTTTAAAAATTCATCATGGGTCTTGGTCAGTTGAAATGGACCTATGAATGCACCGAATGGCTTAGATCAGAGGTATTCATTTAAATTTCACGAAGGACCACACATTTTTTTGTAATTGGTGCCCGAGACCCAGATGTCTTCGAAAAGAATAGTTCACGTGTTATAGAAAAAAGGTAGGTTGAAGACCATACATGAAAAAGATTTCGAAAATATTAGAAAGAAGTTATTTATCGTTTCATTTTCTTTGCGGGCCATTTCACATCCCTGGGCGGGTTGGATCTGGCCCGCGGGTCTCCATTTGAATACCGCTGTCCTGGATTTAGACGAGGCTAAATTTCGCGATATCTTCTTGACAATCGAAAAAAGCAATTCCAGACTTAAAAACTCCGGTGCGAAGTATCCGTGGATTCAGTCGACGCAGTTCAAATTTGGAATCACGAGATGAGATTGTTCCAGACCGAAGACAATGCTGCCGTGAAACTCTTTGACCGGATCACAAACAGTGGCGTAACCAGAATTCCAGAATAGGAGTGGGGGCCACATCGACATTTTCGGCCCAAATTTTTTGATGAGACAAAAAACGCTTCTCCTCGATCTGTTACGACCCCTACCCCAACTACTTACCGGTTTTGGACGAATCTCACGATCGGTCCAGGCCCAAAATATGTGGAGGGGAAGCGTGCCCCCATTCTTACGCCAATGACCCCATTGCACAGAAATCGGACAAATGGGGCGGTACCAGGGTTGCATTATCCATTAGCCACAGTGCCTAGGGCCTACGAATTTTTCAGGGGCCTACGTAGGCCGAAAAATAGAATTTTTAAAAAGCACACATATAGTACGCCACCTAAAAATATGGCAGAAATTGCAGATGAAGATTTAATAAAGGTTATAACCAGGGTTGTACAGCGGCTGGTGGATGTCCGGGGCCAATTTGTTTTGACGAGCGAAAAAAGTCGCCGTGCCAACCTAAGAAATACGATTATGAGAGTTCCTAGGCCTTAGGGCCTACGACAGGGGTATTCCAATTGCGGCCCGCGGGTCAGATCCGGCCCGCCAAGTGGTGAGAGATGGCTCGCGATAATATTGAAACGATAAATAACTTTTATTCTAATACATAGGCCTAATAAATATTTTTAATGTCTTGCTTTCAGCGCATCTGCCTTCTATGACACATAAACAATTTTTTCCAAAAACACCCGGCCCTCGGGCATTTGTCATAAACAATTTTGGCCCTCTTTAAAATTTATTTGAATGCCCCTGGCCCTGGGTGGCACTTGTGAGAGCAAAGCAGTGTTTATTCTAGCCACCTTGACAACATTGGGGGGAGTTTGAAATGTTTGGGGGGACAAGATTTGTCTCTCCACGCTTGGGGGGGGGATTTCCACCCCAAGCCAACATATACAAATGGGGGGGGGTAAAACTTTGGGGGAACTTCCCCCCCACCACCAAAAAAACAGGCCTAGAACAAACACTGGAGCAAAGCTTCCAGGAAGAACGTTTCTGAGCCGAAGAAAAATAAATTTGGCAGTTTTTTCTTTACGATTTTCACAGTCAATCTCTTCTAAAAATCGTAAAATTCAACAAACTTGCCGTCATCTTCGTGTCCATATGTACACTGTGTACAGTATAGTATACCATCTGTGTATATTTCAAAGCTCGCCGATGACTGGGTCGGTGCAAGAAGACGAGAATTTGTGCACCGAATGCGGCGGAGACAGGCTGTGCAAGAGAGAAAACCACGAAACGCTGAAAGTCGAATCACACATCAAACAAACGTAAGAAAAAATCGCTCGCAATTAATTCGATAGTCATCGAAATTAACATATTTCTTTCTCGCTCGCGTCTAACTATGGGGAAAAACTCGCTGTTTTATTACTAATTTTATCCTAATCTATTACGCTAGAAAAAGATCTTTTTTCTATTTATTGACATATCTTGGGGGGAAGTTTGGATTGTTGATCCTCTAAATTTCCACCAGAATTCCATGTTTCAGCGCAGCGGCGTGCCTTGGACAGGGTCTCCCAAAACAGTTTGGAACCCCGACTCACTTCAGCGGCTTTGTAACGTTGCGCGACGCTAATCCTAGTATGTAATATAAAAAATTAATGCATTTGGCCATCTGGCGAACGTTAGTTGAAAAGATAATCTTCTGAGTTTTAAATAAATGGCAAAACAAAAGCTCTGATTCAATTCGAATGAAAATGTGGCAAATAAATTCTGTAAAATTATTAATATTTTGCCAGATAAGACAAAAGGAGAGAAATTGATATTGAAATTTCTTGAAATTGTCTTTTTAAAATTTTGCCAATAACATACCTTTGTTATGCGTCTTAAAAATCCTATGAGTACGACAACGTCGCTTAACCGCAAGGTTTCTTCAATTGATATTTAGAAATTCGCTATTGTTAGTGAAGTTTCAGAGCAAAATGGTCGAAGTACGCATTCCTTGCGTTATATCGAAATAAGATTAAAATTAAGACTTATTAAGTACTTTAGACCAGGGTTTCCCAAACATGTTGAAACTGTGCCGCTCACTTCAGTGGCTTTGCAAAATTCCGTGACCCTGCAAACTTATTGTCAACTAAAATTGAATAAAACACTAATCATTTTTAATATTAACCGTAGGCCTATATGGAGGATGGCAGGCATATAAATGTCTTAAAACCTAAATCTACTTGCAACTTTCAAGGCTTGTACATGCAACATTGCAACATTGTAGTAGGTAGAGAGAAAAATGGTAGGCCTGTTGGTTAGAAAATGACACATTTGAATCTAATTCTGCATTACATTGCGACCCACTCGACTTAGTCCTGCGAACCACTACCACTTTTGGGTCGCGACCCACAGTTTTGCAAACACTGGCCTAGCGCATGGCAGGCAGGACAAAAAGATCTAAAAGCTCTGGGTGCAACTTGAAGGGGGATACCAAACACTACGATCTTGCTCTACTCAGCGTAGAAAGAGAAGAAACTGCGAAGATTGACTTTGAGAACGTCCGAATAAGTTCGAATAAGTAAAAGCAAGAAATGTGCACGTGTAGTTGTAATATTGTGTCAATAAAATGTCAAGATTTGTTAATTAAAGATCTGTTAACCTGATAATTTAATTTTCTGACCCCCCGCTATGGGCGCCAAATACCCTGGCACGCCAATGTAGGCCCTATCAGCAAAAGCTACATTTAGGCCTACTAAATAATCGATTATGCTGTTTTCAAAGGTAACATTCTGTATTCAGCTCATATCAGCGCTTTTGACTCAACGTTACATTTACCGACTTAGCGCGCAGGAATAAGCAGCTACTACTGTAGGCTACTACTTTCCAAAGCGCTATATAAATTTACGAGATTTTACTGAATTAGGCCTACTTACTATGGCTTTCAACTTTCAGTTCTTCGACCGGTGACAAAGATACAGAAGAGCCGCCAAAGAGAAGCGGAAGGCAGCAGAAGGCAAAACAGCACGGAGTAGGAAGGGGGTATTTTCAAAACTCGGCAGTTACAGGCAGAAAAAGGTCAGCTTCAGAACAGGGGTGGGACACTTTGTGTGTGTGTGTGTGTGTGTGTGTGTGTGTGTATTCTATTTCCCATTCTACCTTGCTTTACCCAGAGATGTCCATGGGTTGGGTTAACCCTATGGGTTAGGTTAATACGACAGATAGGCCTAAGGACTATGAAACAAAACGCCAGCATAAATAATATAACAGTTAATGCGTTTTATTGCTGATATTATAACAGTTAGGCCTAATGCGTTTTATTGCTGATATTATAACAGTTAATGCGTTTTATTGCTGAAATTATAACAGTTAGGCCTAATGCGTTTTATTGCTGATAGCAAAGTCATTTATAATTTTATATTTCGCCGTTTTTACTTGTGGCTTTAACCACTTAACTGGGGATCCCGGATATATCTGTCCATTTTACATTGAGTTACAGTTAAATACACGGTTAAGGGGTTAATGTTACACTCATCTTCGTACATAGTGGCACCAGAATTTTCGAAGCTTCAACCTGATGGTGCGTGTCTACAGTTGTTTTGGTTGGAATGGAAGAATCAAGCATCCACTCCACCCACCCACCCCCAACTAATTACCACTATTAATGATTAATGATCATGACTGTTTAGTGTTTACTGTACTTCGCATGGATTGATTTTGCGCTATTTTACGAAACGACCGATCGATTTACTTTCAGGCTTCGAACACAGCGACTGCTTCGGACGGAAACAAAGAGAAACCGTCGAATAGTTCAGGTTTAGATTCGCGCAAATTCCAGGGTTTTCATTTCCCGTTAAAGCGAAACACGAATTTCAATCAGTAAATCAATTAATCAACTTCTATGGCGCCAGTATCATAATGCTTAGGCATCAGCCGATGGCGCAACAAATCCAGTTCAAGTTGTTAATTATAATTATCCATGAACTTCTATAGCGCCAATTCTAATATTCCAATGCGTTGTTGGAAGATATTAGTTCTGTGGTGTGACGCTTAAGAAGCAGTAGAATTAAGAACTATCGGTTTTAACAAGGCATCAGTGACTGGGCGGGAAATATGGAATTCTCTTCCAGCATTGGTCAGCTCACCTCTGAGTTCCGTACGAAATTCCGATCCACGCTAAAAACATGTCGGTTCCCTAATTGCCTTAGAAGCAGTAGTGGCGTAATTATCGGTTTAGGAAATTCGGACTCACTTATTAGATTTGACCAGTGTTTATTCTAGCCACCTTGACAACGGTTTTGGGTTGAAATGTTTTCGGGGGGACAAGATTTGTCTCTCCACGCTTTGGGGGAGAAATTTCCATCCCCAAGCCAACATATACACAATTTCAGGGGGGTTTTTAAAACTTTGGGGGGTGGGAATTGATGCCAAAAAAAAAAAAACGCGCCTAGAATAAACACTGAGGTTTGACAATGGGGGGTTACCATTCAAATCAGGGAACGACCATCGACTGATGCCAAGAGCATTGATAAAAACGCGCTTTAGAAGTTCAGCGATGATGATGATGATGATGATGATGATGATGATTATGATGATGATGAGGTTAGGTGTAGTATGTGGATCATGCAGTGTGCTGCTGTGTCGTTAGATGTCGCTGGTTCGCAAAAGACTTCTCCATCGTCTGCCAAAGAAAAGCGATCCTCACCAAACCATTCTGATCAGGTTGAAGACAATTCACACGCACACACACACACACACCTACACAAACACACACACACACTTGTTTAATTACACACAACACACACACAATGTCGCATTTTTCATCAATTTATTGAAGCCTGTCGTATGTGAAGCATATTTCCGCATTCCCTGTATGCAATAAGGTCATTAGAAATTATCGCGTTCTTGACCAGTGGCGGTTCCAGGATTTCTTGGTGGGGAGGGGGAGAGAAGGAATTCATAGAAAGTTGGTGGGGGGATGAAAATAGAAGGAAAAAATCAATAAACTTTGCCGGAAAAGGCTGACAACCGGGAATTGTATCCCTATTTTTGACTATACTTTTACCGATAAATAGGTTCACATGCAAAAAAAGGTAATTCGCAGTTAGTTTTACTAGACTTTTACCCAACAATAGGTTTCATAGGCAAACAAGTAAGTCCGGAAGTCCGGTGGGGGATGCATCCCCACTCATCCGCCCACGCGGAACCCCCACTGTTCTTGACGGACCAAGTTTCCGCATTTTGCTGAACAGGGTTTAGTGTGATAATATACCTGTATAATGTAGGATTGTAGGTCATAAAAAGGACTTGTTAGGCCTGTATTGCTACTCAGGGGCGTTAAAATGCCCAGGACCTGAGTCAGTTGGTTTGATTCCTGCACTTATGAAAATTTTGTGATGGGAGTAGCTCGATGCCATTTCTTTTAACAAAAATCGAGCCCTGGTAAAATCTACTTTTCGTGAAATATATTTAAATCGGTTTTATCTGATCGTATTTGAAACACGAGGAATCACTCGTTTCTTAAAATTAGATACAGTTACGATGATTTGGAAAAGATATTTCGTAATTTCGTTTCGATTATTGTTAAATTTCCAGAATTCCTATTCTGCTTTGTTGAACAATGCATCCATTGGGTAAGTGTTATTAAATTTCTGAGTTGCATGGTTGTTATATAGTTATTGGCAGAGCCGGATTAAGGTTTTGTAGGCCCGTTTCACAAATTAATTATAGGCCCCACATGGCGATACCTTGGAACAAAAATGTCTTAAAATATTTAATAATTATATGGATGGATTTATTCATTGTCAAAAATCTCTCCTACGTGATTTAATTGCTGAAAACGCATCGATAATATTCTGAAAGTCAAGGCTTTGAACGATTTCGGATTCAATGTCCATCAATGTTAAGTCCCAAAACACTAAAAGTAAACAATCTTGCCTTAAACAGACAGAACATTTTTGGAAATAATAAGAAAAATAAGAAATATTTATGAGTAGGCCCGTTTCAATTGAAACATATGCAACATGGTTAATCCGGCTCTGGTTATTGGTTTATGCTGTACGTAAAATTATTTGCCGCCGGCACAGCTATACATGTATAATTATATTCATTTGATATGTCATTATTCGATTTCCGCAAGAGATCTAAGCTCAGTTGACGGCGATCTCAAACAGTTGAGTTGAGATAATTGAGTTAATTACCGAGAATTCGAGAGTGTGCAGATAAAAAGTTAGACGTGTCAGGTTTTTGGATGCCATGCTAACTTGTTCTTTTTCTCCTGACTTTGGCTCCGTTGTTTTTAAACGCAGGTGTGCTAGAACAGTGAACACCGGACATTTTCAATGGCGAAGAGTGGCTAATAAACTTGGTATCGAGTGAGTAAGACGCAGCATAGGCCTATACTCAGGAACCGCCAGCTAAGAAAAGTTTACGCGGCACGCTCAAGAATTAGTTGACTTAAAAGGAGACGTATAGAATTAAATCATTTAAATCATTTGAACCCGCATCAGATATTACTGCATGGAAGAAATGTCTCTAGTGTGTGTCGACTGCTAAATCGTATAGCAGCCTGGCTATGGCTCTCTCTCTCTCTCTCTCTCTCTCTCTCTCTCTCTCTCAGTGGCGGCTCTCTCTGGGGGCAGTGGAGGCCTCGTGCCTTTTCTTTTGAGTGCCTGGCTCCTAGTGGCTCCCCAATTGGGACCCTATACTTAATGCTTTACATACATTAAACAACAAATGGTTGGTCCCCCATGATTTGAAGTTGCCACCCCTCTCGGCTCCCCTCTCTGCCAAATCCTAGAGCCGCCACTGCTCTCTCTCTCTCTCTCTTTGCAGTCATTTGTCCGAACGTTAGAAAGCAGTCCAAATGTCAGCATTTTGGATTATTTTTCGTCTGTCGTTAGCCGAGCAGTGAGTGAAGACCATTCGAAAGAACTGGAATTATTGTCGATCCAAGAAGATCCTCAACCCCGATCTCTGATCGTCGACTTACAAAGGTCTGCCAAACGCTTTCCTGTCTGACGACCAGTGCGCACGCCTAGTAAGTAAGTAAGTAAGTAAGTAAGTAAGTAAGTAAGTAGGCTTAAGTAAGTAAGTAAGTAAAATCTTGGAGATTCTATAGCGCTTCCTAAAGTAACACCGCAATAGCCGCTTATTCTTAGGCGCCGATAGAATTCGGGGCAAGAGTTAAGAATCTACAGAACGTCGATTCGTGAACGATTCTCAAAACGATCACCGAAGAACGGTGGCGGAGTCAGGTTTCGAAATAGAGAGGGGGGGGCGCATCGACATTCGTTTTCGGGTGGTGCAAAAAAAGTGTCCGACGAGCAACAAAAGTCGCAGGGCGTTCATCATTTCACACTTCGCGTATTCTCTTCGATCGACCATGTGTTACTTACTAGGGATATTTCTGGGATTGTGAATTTGTGGGGTGTCAACCTCAAATTGGGGGTGTCCGGAGCTAATTAGTATGCATTTTGTATGCATACCATTGTCACATTACCAAATTTGGGGGTGTCGACCTCAATTTGGGGTGGTGGTGTTGAGGGCATTAGGGGGATGTAAAAATATCCCTGCTACTTACTCTCCAAATTTCTCAACGGTTATAGGGAAATTCCACGACCCCCGGGCCGATTACGTGGCTACGCAATTGCTGAAGATAGAGGAAGAACAGCTTGGCGTCCGATTGTTTGCGAATGGCTTCTTGTTTCCGGTCGGATATCCTGGATTTGATCCGGATCTTGGACGATTTTGATACATTACTAGAAAGATGCTCGCTTCGCTCGCGCTCGCTTCGCTCGCAGTGCAGGATAATACTAATCCAATACCTATACCTAATACCCAATCATTGAATTCATGCTGAACAACATTTCAATGATCGCCACCTAGCCAAGCTCTGCGCCACGTAATAATTAGGCCTATTTACGTTAAAATCACGCAATGGCCATTTGTGATGCTGTACACGTATTTTTGTGTACGTTAAAATGTACGTTGCAACTACCTCAGCTGCGAACAATTGTTACCAATAGCAACGTCGTCGCACGCCCAGCCCTCTGACGCTGCAATGACTCGACTAAACCGTGTTAAACTACGATTCTACGAACAATTGTTACCAATAGCAACGTCGTCTTCGAACATCATCCACCAACGCATCGCGCGACGTAAGGACTAAACCGTCTACCAATAGTCAACGCTCGCCCACCAACGCATTGCGACGTAAGGACTAAACGGTCTAAACCGTCTACCAATAGTCAACCAATCAGAACGCTTGAAGGTAACAGACAGACATACAGATAAGGACCTTAATATGATAGATGTTGTGTCATCAACCGATGCTTCTGCAATGCAATGCAATGTAGCATTTGTATAGCGCCCCTTACAGTATGTTTCTACTCAGAAGCACGCCTGGTATTGAAGTCGTACGATAAAACAGTGAGACTTTAGCTGTGCGTTATGAAGTGGCGCTACAGAAGTTTAGGATAAGATTAGATGATTGGGGTTTTTTTCTACAGTCTGATCGAACTGCATTCGTCGTCAGTGGAATCTCTCGACGACACCACCCAGGATCTGTTCGATACGGACGACGAGCTCAACCTCTTTCTCGTCGAACACGAAGTCGAGGCTTGGAGCGTCACCGTTGACAAGAAGACGCTGAAGAAGATGACCGCAAAGAATATCAAGAGACAGGACCACATCTGGGGTATTAACAACAACAACAACAACAACAACAATAATAATAATAATAATAATAATAATAATAATAATAACAACAACAACAACAATGACAACGACAACAACAACAACAATAATAATAATAATAATAATAATAATAACAACAACAACAATGACAACGACAATAATAATAATAATAATAATAATAATAATAATAATAATAATAATAATAATAATAATAATAATAATAATAACAACAATAATAATAACAACAACAATGACAACGACAACAACAGCAGCAACAAATTTTGGAGACACGATTTACGATTTCTCATTGTTTTCACACTTTTGTCTCATTGCCGGCGTGACCATTGCCAATGCGCATTGTCTTTCTTTTCGCCTTATTGTAGTTACAAATGGTTGCATTTAGGGATAATTTCTGTTATTTTTGGACAGAATTTATTCAAACGGAGAAGAGTCATTGTCGAACCCTAAAGATAATGCAAAAGGTGAGCGTTGGTCTTAACGGGTTCCTATTCAATCGAATTCCTAAATAAACATTGAATCGAAATGACAGGTTGCTAACCCCTTAACCGTGTATTTAACTGTAACTCAATGTAAAATGGACGTGTATATCCGGAATCCCCAGTTAAGGGGTTAATTAACATGTAGGCCTATAAAGCTTCGTTTAGTTGATGAGAAATGCTAATTCCTTCTTATAAGGCGTCTGTATTGCGTAGGTCTTTGCGTTCGGAATGCTGCAAGAATTGAACATCAGCCAGGACATGGTCGGCCGGATCTTTCCACGCCTGGATGACCTGCTCGATGTCCACCTGACGTTTCTCAATCGCCTGGTGACTGCTCAGAGAAAATCCTCAGACCGGAGCATCGAAAACATCGGACAAATTCTTCAACAGCAGGTAGAACATCTCTAAGTTATTATTATTATTATTATTATTATTATTATTATTATTATTATTATTATTATTATTATTATTAGTAGTAGTAGTAGTAGTAGTAGTAGTAGTAGTAGTAGTAGTAGTCAGCAGCAGCAGTAGCAGCAGCAGCAGCAGCAGCAGCAGCAGCAGCAGCAGCAGCAGCAGCAGCAGCAGCAGCAGCAGCAGCAGCAGCAGCAGCAGCAGCAGCACCGGCAGCAGCAGCAGTGGTGCAGCAGCAGCAGCAGCAGCAGCAGCAGCAGCAGCAGCAGCAGCAGCAGTGGCAGCAGTGGCAGGTGGTGGTGGTGGTGCAGCAGCAGCAGGTGCAGGTGGTGGTGCAGCAGCAGCAGCAGCAGCAGCAGCAGCAGCAGCAGCAGCAGCAGCAGCAGCAGCAGCAGCAGCAGCAGCAGCAGCAGCAGCAGCAGTACAGTAGCAGCAGTAGCAGTAGTAGTAGTAGTAGTAGTAGTAGTAGTAGTAGTAGTAGTAGTAGTAGTAGTAGTAGTAGTAGTAGTAGTAGTAGTAGTAGTAGTATTATCCAAGTCTGTGTAAAAGTAGATATGTTTTCTGTTTACGTACAGTTTGAGGGCAAGATCACGGAGAAAATGAAAACAGCGTACGGAGAGTTCTGTTCGTTGCAAACGGAATCAATCCAGTTGTATAAAGACCTTCTCAAATCAGATGTCGCGTTTCAAGGATTCATCAAGGTTTGCTCTACTACTCGCCAGGGTTATTTCCTGGATTATCAATTGGGGGGAGGGGTGTCGGTAAATCCTGGTGGTCCTCTGTCAAAAACGTAAGCAGCATGACAAGCAAAAAAAGAAAAATGGCCATCCCATAGCTGAGATCGGAGGTGTTAGTCTCAAATGGGGGGTGGGTGAGTGTCGGGGGTTTTAGGGGGTGAAAGAATATCCCTGCTACTCTGTTTTCTTTCTAAAAGTTCTGATTTAAAACAAAATCGGAGTTCATCGTTATTTCAAGTGGTTTAGGAGGTATTATTGCCTGCGCGAAAGCCAGTATAGGGGAGCTAATGGGGGACTGAACCTCGCTCCGTCATGAGCATGCCACTGTGCTCCACTAAAATTAAAATTAAAAATTAAAATAGCAGAAGCAGAAGTAAAATTTAGACGCTCTGACGTTTAATTGGAGAAGATAAGATAAAAACGCTATTTGGATGGGTTTTGTGTGAAAACCACTCTGATTTTTCTGCACATTTAATAAAACAGTTATCCTAGAAAGCTATTGAATACATTTATTGTTTCAACTGTTGTATGAAGATGGTTGTTTTTTTGTGACGGCACGAGCCTTATAGTTGCATTTGTTTATAGTTTACTCGCATCATTTTGTTAAAAATTGAAAATTTTACGTTTTAACTGTATCTTTTGCTGTCTATCCATTTGATTTCGATACATTTATTTTGATATGAGGACCAAACGCGACCGTATTGGCTTCCATTACTATATTGTTCGCCGCGCACGGAATCTCATATAGGGGTATCCAGTGTTTACCAACAAGGTCCGGTTGCTCCGCCCACTGGTGGGCAGAAACCATAGAAACCATTGTTGTCTATTAATAGACGACAATGGCAGAAGCAGATTTCTTGCTGGTGGGCATAGATCAGTGACCATAGAGATTGTTCTGGATACTCCTATAGGTATAAACGTTTGCATAATATTGTGTACAAAAGGAACTGGTTGCATGCAGCATGTACAATGTACATGCTGCGTGCAACCATACATATGTACATATCCACAATATCGCATCGAAATGTTTTCTTGCGATTGATTAGCAATAGTTGTTGAAAGATGACCGGAATTTTAGAAATGCGGTCGCAACAATCTCTGCAAACGGCTGAGCATTCCGGAGTGTATTCTTCTCGTGACGCAGAGAATAACGAAATATCCTCTGCTACTCGAACCAATCATAAAGACAAGTCCCGGTGAGAAAGATCTTTTACCTAATTCAAATTCTACGCTCAAGATCATCCAGTATTTAACAGTTTGGACATTACACCACTAGAAGTGTGTCTCTCTCTCTCTCTCTCTCTCTCTCTCTCTCTCTCTCTCTCTCTCTCTGACTGATCTCTGGAATGACCTGGATCTTTTGCGGATGGATTTTGAAGTACCATCGATTGATACCATTGGGTATAGAACTGATGCTATAGAAGTTCATAATTGTTATTTCTTAAATTAATAGTTATCAATGTTGTTTATCGGGTTTGACTTGAATCTTATGCGATCAGCGGCGCATCTCGAGATATGGCTTATAGGGCAGATGCCCAGGGCGGCCACTTAAAAGGGGGCGGGCGCGCCTTTAAAAAGGGGCGCCAAAAATTATGCTAACTTGCTCTCTACTCAGCGTAGAAAGAGAAGGAAATGAGTAAACCGGGTTTGAACACATCATAGACCAGTTCTAATAAGTAAAAGCCAGAAAGAGTGCATCTGTAATCTTAATCCTGTATGAATAAAATGTTATGATCTGTTAATTAAAGATTCTGTAGCCTGGTATTTTAATTTTCTGGCTTCCCAAAGTACCCTAGGAGTATCACGTGATCAGGATTCGGCACGCCATCGACTGATGCTTCAATGCATTACAAAGCGGCGCTATAGAAGTCGCTCTGAGTGATCCCCCACGGTCAAGTAGAAAAACGTCGTGATTTGTAGAAAACAGTTCCGAGAGACAGTCGCTGATTCTCTGCGTTTCCGTGATCCGCGACATAATCGGACACGTGGAGAAACAGATGGAAGCGCGAGGAAAGGAACTGCGCCTGTTCGAAGTGTATAACAAATTGGACGCCAGGTCGACGGCGATGTACAATGGCAGAAAATTCAAGGTATTGTTTCTTTTCTTCTTATTTTCTCATTTAAAAAATTAAATTAAAAACAAACAATTTAAGAATACATGCTGTCAATGTATTAATGTATTTAGTTAAGCGTTAAGTGTTAGTTAAGTTTTTCTTCTTTGTTTCTTCTTGATATATGTTAATTTTGGATATTGTGATTGATTGTTTGATTAGAGAAACGCTGGAAATAAATACAGTAGAATTTCATTATAACGCGCATGGTTGTTAACGCACATTAAGTCATTCACAGAGTGAAGAATCGTACGTTATGAGCAAATTAGGGGTGAACAACTTGGCTAAAGTCGCTACACAGTGGCTAGGGTTGGATTCGAACCCGCTACCGTCCGGTTGCGTGGCAAGCATCCTACCACTACTCCACCGCGACCCATTAACTTTGGTCAACAAAATGCAATTCCTTTTAGGGGTTGAGCCTGCCATTCAATGGCAGCTCCACAAGGGGCCAGAGGGCCCCGTGCCCCTTATTGAATGCCTGACCCCCACTGTCCTCCTGCTGGGACCCCATACTTACTACTACATACCTAGCAACAAATAGTTGGCCCCATGCTTAGAAGTTTCCACCCCAACGTCTCTCCCCCCCACTTACCGAATCCTGGAGCCGCCACTGCTGTCTCTCAGCGTCTGAAATCATTATGCGAATTTTATTTTATTTTCAAGAAATCCGATCTCCTGTCGAATAAACGCAAACTGATACACGATGGTACCATCAAGTGGATGTCAGCGCGAGGCAAACCTTTCGGTATGAGCGCACACTGTAAATGATATTGTAGTTGTCAAAATTAGATAGATAGATAGATAGATAGATAGATAGAGAGAGAGAGAGAGAGAGAGAGAGAGAGAGAGAGAGAGAGAGACTACCGTCAATAAAGACACCGGCTCAATGCCTTTTCGCGCAAATAAAGATACCGGAACTGATTTTGACGTCCGGTGTTTCATTAAGGATTTGCTCGCAAGGTTCTCCGAGATCAGTCAAACGACATCTTTGCCTATAGATCCATTTACTTCGACTGTTCACTGCAGATCAGAGCAGAAAGTGGTTACAATTCCGTTGAAGTCGGCGCAAAAGAAAAGAATTACACATACAACAGTAGCGCTATTAAGAGAGCGAAACCGGAAGCGCAGTCGAGTTCAGACAACGAAGCTGTCGCCCTCAAAATCCAAAGCAATTACAGTCTGAATTGCTCTAGAAAGATTACACAGGAGATGATACAGAACAGATCGGCCGTCAAAAATCAATCGGTGTTCCGAGGTCACCGAGACCGGAAGTCTATGGGACTCAAGGAATAAGCGGGGACAACTCAACGGAGACGCTCAGCAAGGCTAATTTCATCACGCGAGCAGCATCAACAACCGGAGCAACAGCAACAGCTGGTGCTACAGCAACAGCAGCAGCAGCTACAACGACACGGAATTAGTTTCAACCATTTTCGCCAGAAATCAAGCAAATTGGTCGGATTTTTGGGGCACCGAATGGAACTCTCCGAGATTGGGGAGAAGGTCTTCGAGGCGCAATGCATTCTGAAGCGCAGAACGCGAAAACGAAAATTCGAATACCTGGTGAAATGGAAAGGTTGGAGCAGCAAATATAATTCCTGGGAACCGGAGGAAAACATTTTGGACAGTGTGCTGATTGAAGAATTTTCACTCCAGTGTCGGGAGCATCATGGCGGCCCTCGGCTGCAAGAGCAAAACACAAAGCGGTCGTTCAGCCCAACAACAACGGAAGCTCCGCTGAACCTCCCGAGGGGGGGGCCAACTGGCCCCACCGTTGGATTAGGGGCAGCAATTTCGCCCTCGCCCCTAGCGACCGCTGGCTTTGTCTTTGTAGAACTGATATCGAGACCAACACAATATTAGTGATCTATAATTATAATTGATTGATTTATTGTTAATATGATTAAATTCCGTTAAATAAACCAATTTTAGACACCAATTATTTTATTTTATTTATTTATATACCCAACGTTTAATCTAGACTCCTGGGTTCCGGGGGTGGGGGAAACTGACAAAGCCGACTAGGGACTGCTGTTAGTCCATGTAGTATGCCAAAATTTCCGGGGGGAATTTGAAATTTCCGGGGAAAAGGGCAATTTTCCCCCCGGAAACGGCCAAGATTAAACACTGTATATACCCCTGTTATTATAGTGTAGGGGTGGCCAAACCCGTAGAAAGCGCGAGCTGCAAATGACAATTATTTTCAAAAGCCTGGGAGCCACACTGTTACAATTAGACATGAAAACAAGGTGTGATCTAACTTCTAACAAAGGTGTGATCCAACGTGTGATGCAATTCTTTGCAAAATTTCATCAAATCTCGACCGATACTTTTATGGGATCTATGCTGAACTCGGCAAACGGGTTAAATTATTACTGTTGTGTGGCGCAATTGTGTGCTCCTGTTCATCTGTTCAAACAAAACGCTTAATCTTTTCGTGAACCGCAGTTTCTGCTTGGAGAACCTTAGTTTGTCCACCACCCCTGTTTTAGAGCGCTGCGATTTGAACTTTAATCGAATCTCGAATTAATCGCTTATTAACCCCTTAACTGGGGATCCCGGATATATCCGTCCATTTTACATTGAGTTACGGTTAAATGCACTGTTAAGGGGTTAATTTCTATTTCTGACACCAGAGGTCCTTGCCGTCGTACTGTCCGACGTCATTTTCTTCCTGGCGGAAAACAACCAAAAGTGCACGTTTTTCAGTCAAGATAATAAGGTTGGCGACAACAAATCAATTGCACATTACATAATTATTTTTTGACGTTGTTATGTAATAACGCGTTTATATATAAAGCGTCATTCTGCTTGTAACGAAAGCAGATGAATTGATGCATATGATTCATTAACGAGACGCCTTCTTGCATGTGTGGCGGATTACAAACTCGTAGATCTATGTAGCCTAGCATGTCAAGTCTGGGGATACCTTTACATCTGCTAGCGTGCCTGAATTATGTGGTGATAACGCCTTTAATCCAAGCTCCTCTGTCAAGTAGACTTCGTGCGGGGGCGGGATGGGGGTCCGACCCAGATAAATTTATCCCAGTTAGACGTTAAGATGTAAGGGCCCTGTTGTCGATTTAATCCATGGACGCAGCCATGGTCTCGAAATAGAAGGGGGACGCATCGACATTTTCGGGCAAAAAGTCTCCGTCGAGCAAATAAAACGGTGTCGCACACTGACTTATTATCTTCGATCATACTACCTACCTCCCACCCCACCCCGAAATATCTCAACAGTTATGTGTTTTGCGCAAATCTCACGACCGCTACATGTCGGAATAGGGAGTCCAACACCCGGTTTTCCCCGTGGCTTGGTCAATGACTTGGTTCAGGGATATTTTTACACCTCTAACACCCCCAACACCTCCCAATCTGAGACCGACAGGGATGACCCTTTTTTTTGCTTGTCAGAATTTTTTTGGCGGGACCTCTAGAATAGGCCTATACCGACGCTCCCCAAAAATTGATAATCCTAGAAATGACCCTGACTTGGTTATTGCGGAGTTCTTAAATAACGAGGAAAAAAGTCGAAATTTATTCTTCGATCGTTGTGTTTAAGTCGAGTGTGATCAGTCTGTCGAAGCTGATCGTTCGAGAGAAGGGCGACACGAAGGACAGCAAGGGACTGTACCTGATCTGTCAGAGCAGAACGGAACCGGAAATGTACGAGTTCATCTGCCGGTCGGCCGACGACCGCCGGAAATGGATCCAGATCATCCGGGATGCTATGAACAGCTGCTCAGAGGACGGTAAGCTTCCGCGTTTATAATATACAGGTATAATATCGCCCTAACTTTAAATTCAAACCAGCAATACTTCTTACTCCCTCGCTCTGTTCAATGCGATAGCTAAAATCTCACTATTTTATCATGCGATACTCCAATTACGGAGCGCCTCTGAGTAGACATATGAGACGTTATACAAATGCTACATTACATTACTTCATAGCTTTGGTGCTTTTTACGATGTAACGTAACGAGACATTTATACGGAGCACCTTCTGAAAGAGCACCCTGAAATTCAGTGTTTATTCTAGGCTTTCTCTGGAGGGGGAATTCCCCACCCCCAAAGTTTGAACTTCCCCAATTTCGACATTTTGGCAAGTAGTATGACCTCCTCAAAGTCTGTTCCCCCCAAAATTTTCAACTCCCCCTCAATGTCTAGGTGGCTAGAATGACCACTGATCCTGAATCACCAGTACCACTGAGATTATTTCGAAGGTACTGTTGCAGTTTGAACGAAAACGCAGTAACAGTTGAAACAATAAACGGATTAAAAAGCTACCTATGAACACTATTAGGTCTAAATGCTGACAATAAATATAGTGATTTTTCACACAATCTAACATAGCCTCCTAACCACTCGAAATTACGTTACATCATCATCATCATCGTCGTCGTCGTCGTCATCATCATCATCGTTGTCGTCGTCGTCGTCGTCGCCGCCACCACCACCACCACAACCATCATCATCATCAGCAGCAGCAGCATCATTATTGATGTTTACTAGGTGAGCCGTCGACCTTCGAGGAAGAAAGAAAGCTGCAAGAGGCTGCTGACGCCAGAATTCGGCAGTTAATCGGTCGGTGAAACACACGCGCCTCACTAAATAATAGCTTTCTCTTAGTCGTAAGAGATCGTCGACTATATTGAGATCATTTCTTGATAAGTCTGTACTCGTAATCACGATGAGAAATTGTCTAGTGATGTTGCTGTTAATCAAGATAGCTCTTCTGTTATTTTATCGGTTTACTTGTGCGACCGGTTCCCGTCAGAACACCGAAGTAAAGCAACGTTTGGTCGCGGTTACTACTTGGATGGGTGACCGTCACGGGATCTAATCGTGGTGCCGGTGCGGCCAACCAAGCCGTTCATCGCCTAGGCGTCGATAAATTGATAGCAGCGTTAAGCTGCGAAGGTAAAACACGGGTCTAGAGAAAGCAATGGCAAACTACCCTAGATTAATGGCGCGACTCCTCCCCACCCCCTGGTGAGCCACCTTCGTCGATGCTTGCCCATAGGACACAGAGATCAGCGCCGGACTCTACGCTCGTTCGAGTAGGGCGCTTTAATCTAGCCTTTATCTCTGTCATTTTAGATCAACTTCACGATAAAGATCACGCCATTGTTGGCCACTGTCGTGAAAAGATGAACATAGCCGTAGACATTCTGGAGATATTTGCTAAAGAAGACATATCGAACTACGTCAGTGAAATAATGATTTTCTTTAAGCAATTTGACCCCTTGAGCTGTGATAAACTTTGATTAATTGGCGATTGATAACGCTTGGTAGCTAGCTACAATTCGGAAATTTAAAAGTCTGAGTGAAAACGTTACAGGATAAGTTACTACAGTAGTTTTCACACAGGTTTACTTAGCCTCCTAAACCACTTTAGATATTATTATTATTATTATTATTATTATTATTATTATTATTATTATTATTATTATTATTTAGGATAAAAAAAGTCGTCAAACACAATTTTGATTTCAAAACACAGTTTGCTCTGTACTCAACGTTATTTCGTTGTGTTTTCTATATGTCCAAATTGGGCAACAAAATTGTTTCGTCTGATAGTATTTATACGAATCAGATTACAGACAGTAAACTTTGTACGATCAGTATTTCAATTAATTTTTAAGTATACAGATTTATTTACACTGTGTCCGGATAAAAAGGGCCCAGTGTATTAACCAAAAATAAGCGTTTCATAGCGATAAATATTCCTCGAGAACCTGTCTGTGCATGTTCTGCCAGACAGAAAATGGTCGAACTGCCATGAGCTATGAGGAAGCTTTTAAAACGGCTGCAGTGTTTAATTTAGACTCCTGGGCTCCAGGAAAACTGACAAAGCCGGGGGTTGAAATTTCCGGGGGGGAATTCTGCTAGGGACTGCTGTTAGTCCATGTAGTATGCCAAAATTTCCGGGGAGGGGGAAATTGAAATTTCCGGGGGGGAAGGGCAATTCCCCCCGGAAATGGCCTAGATTAAACACTGCTATAGCGTTTCTGAACTGTACATTTTCGCAATAAGTTAGACAAACTTTGCAAATATATTCAGCGCATTTTGATCTCTCATTTTTTTATTAAGATCATGTTATATTGCTTAATATCAATGCTAATGCGTGTATGAAGTTGGAAACATGAACGATGTTTTCAATTCAATTTTGATAGCGTTTATAAATCAACGTGTCTGTAATAATTTCCAGTTATACTTTGCCGATAAAACGGACAAAAACAGTATAACCATTCATTCTCTGCATTGTCAGAGGCAGTACGAATTCTACGAATGCCCGTTTTGCTTTAGTTGAAGACGAACGACAGAGGCTCCGATGGCTGGAGGATCTTCATGCCCGAAGTCATAATGCAGTCGGTATTTCTGGAGGGTAAGCGGTCCCTGTCTTGGTTTGTTTTAGCGAAATGCAATATCAGACGTCAACGCCATCCCATCTATAAGCAGAAACCCTATTCGTATTGACGGCTTTGAAGTCTACCAATGTTAAAAATACAAACCTTCGTTTTTAAATGGAGGTTTGCAGATGACATTAAGAGCGCAGAGAGACTTTAAATAGGCCCTATTGCGCAGACCACATTACTTTCTTTCTACTCTCATTGTTAATGGAAATGTTTATGCTTTACATACGAGATCTTTAATTCCCTGGTCAGAAAGATGGCGCCTTTGAGGGCGGTAGCTATTTTTAAAAGCGGAATGATGATTGATGGTGAAAAAGTAATTCAACAAGGCATTATGTCAAATGAAAGAATGAAAGAGGAAAGCCAAACAGAGGATAGAGTGATGATGTAAAAGAATGGACTGGAATGCCTCGAACAACAGCTACAAAAGCATACGAAGAAAAAACTAACGGTCTGAAAACGCCGATCCATTATATTAATTATGCTACATAATCTAATCTAATCTAATCTAATCTAATCTAATCTTAAACTTCTATAGCGCCACTTTATAAAGCGCAGGAGCATCAACCGATGGCACATCAAATCCAAATAATTAAGGATCCAGGTCAAATCAAGGCAGGGGCGTAGCCAGGAATTTGATTTGATGATATAATGTGACTTGAGTGTATAAATCTTTAAAACGTTGAACAAAAACATATTAAAAACTTTAAGGTAGCCTGATTTTGGGGCGGGCGGGTGGGGGGTTATATATACCGATATACTCCCGTCGCTACACCTCTGCATCCAGGATATCCGGCCGGACAAACGGGTGACAGTCTAAACACCTCATCTTCAACTAGGCCTACTGAAGGAAAGAGGAAATGACGATGATGACGACGGCGAAAATGATGATGATGATAACGACAGTAGTAATGATAAAGTCTGATTCTAATTGGCTTAGTAGGATCTTTCCTGTGTAAAAATCGAGATGGAAGAGATTGACTTGTTTTTTACAGCCACGCGTTTGTTCGCTCTAATGCAGCCAGTTACGCGATTTATCGGCGGCGGCGTAGGCCTACAGAGCTGGTCGCATAAAGAACCGGGGTTCAATCAAACACCCCAGGAAACGACCCCATCATCATCATCACCCGCTGCCAATGGGCATGCGTCAGGGGCATCAGAAGACTCGTCCGGCCCTCGGCTGGACAAATCGTCGCATCTTTCGCAGGATCACTTCTCAAAAGTAATTAATCGTACGATCAAAACATCGCGTTGCGCTTAACCCAGAGATGAACACATGGGTCCATTTGTTAGAACTCAATCCATCAAATCTCCAACCCAATCCAGCCCTTGCCGGCAATCGGGTTACTTTTGACCCAACCCACAGTAATAGTGGTTCTCACACAGGGTGGATTTGGAGTACCATCGATTGTTACCCTTGGAGTATTAAAACTGGTGCTATCAAAGTGCGTAATAATTAATTGATAATGAATTTGTTATTATTTCCATAGATTTACTACTACTACTACTACTACTACTACTACTACTACTACTACTACTACTACTACTACTACTACTACTACTGCTACTACTACTACTACTACTGCTACTACTACTACTACTACTACCACTACTACTACTACTGCTACCACTGCTACTACTATTATTATTGCTATTATTATTATTATTATTATTATTATTATTATTATTATTATTATTATTAAAGTGTATGATTATTTCAGCTGGCCGGTAGTCAACGCCAAAGCAATCCTTGTGAGAACGTCGTCACCAGAATAGAAGCGGGATCATTCGCCGAAGGAGCAGAGGAGGAGGAGGAGGAAGAGGATGAGGAGGAGGGGTTGTCTTCGTCCGTAGAACGAGACAAAACGGAAGTTGCGACGACGACCGGAAGCATCTCGCAGCTGGATGCCGCCGTCACCAGAGAACAGTGCCTGTCGATGGCTCGAATCTTGCAACTGATCCATAAATTGGTCGTGGGTATCCTGTAGCCCAAGCATTGGCGCAGCGCCCCCCCCCCGGGGCGGGGAGAGGGGGCGGCTCCCTATTTGAGCTCGGACTGGTCATGGGATTTGTGTTTGTTCGCCTGCTGAAATCTGGAATTCTGGCTACGCCACCGAGGCCAGGAGAGAGTATTTCTCTATACGAAACTTCTAGTTTTTCGTAGGATCGTTCGGTATAGTGGCGGCTCCACGTGGGGGATGAGAGGGGATGCATCCCCCACCGGACTTTCGGAGTTACTTTTTTGCTTGTGAAACCATATTTTTGGGTAAAACTCTAGTAAAACTAACTGGGGATGACCTTTTTTGCTTGTCAACCTATTTTTCGGTAAAAGTGTATTAAATTAGGGATAAAATCCCAATTTTTCAGCAAAGTCTATTGATTTTTCCTTCTATTTTCATCCCCCACCAACTTTCTATGAATTCATTCATCCCCACCAAGAAATCCTGGAACCGCCACTGGTTCGGTGGTTCTGGTGCCGCCGCTACTTTCAAAATTCAAATTCTTGTCAATTATTACCGTCAAATGGGTCAATGGGGGGGGTTATTTCATCCCATTTCCAGGGGAAATTATTTAATGCAAAACTATATTCGTCGTCACCTACGTTTAATCTTCCCGATTTCACGGACGAGTTATTGTCTCTGTTTCTGCCGGAAAATTTAAAAATTCGGCAAAATATTTCAGATTCCTTCACCACTAGTAGGCCTGTACTCTCTCTTTCTCTCTCTCTCCGTTTCTCTTTCCCTCTGTCTGTATGTATGTATGTCTGTCTGTCTATCTTTATTCCTCTCTTTCTAAAGTATCTATTACTCTATTACGCAAAGTGTGCGTGTGTGTGTGTGATTTCGTGTAATATTAACGTCTCTGATTGACTGGCACGTAATAGTAACCAGTAACGACGAGTCGCGTACATCTAGACTGCATGACCAAGAGAGTGAGTGACAGTTTGCACTGAATCAGGATTGAGCAAAACACGAATAGAGAGCCAAGCATGACAGTGGAAGATCGCCAGATATCATGCTGGCACTGTCGACCCGCCTACAAGCATTTCTAAAATTAAATGGTATCACCATTTTAATAAATCGTAATACTTATTAAATAAGGGGAATAAGAGAAAATCAGTATTTTTCTCTGACTGTATAGTAAATGTTTTGCTGTCTGGTCTGAGGTTATGGATATTTTGCAAAAAATGTTAAATTAGTTGAATAGGTATTTGAGTTTTGTTTGTTTTAGTTAAAGTGTGTGTTTTATTAGTTTATTATTAGTTTATTATTGTTTTTGTTCTATTTTGATTCTGCTTGTCTAAATTTAAAGATTATTTTTAAATCTTAAAAAGTCAGAAACTTTTTTGTTATTTCAAAAAATATAAATTAGACAAAAGAGGAATTTAGAGCATTAGGACAGTTAAAGTGTCGATAGTCAGGACCTACTGTTTTTGCTGATTCGCTGTTGAAATTCTTTGCAGTGCGTGTCTTCGAGTCAAACGACAGAACTTGAGAGGTACTGGATTAGATATCGAATACTGCTCACTGGTACTGTGCACAAAGGATCGTATCGACACTAGTACCTCGAGCGGAGGCGTAGCCAGGAATTTGATTTGAGGGTATAATGTGATGGGAGGGGGGGTAAAAATCTGTAAAAACTTTGAAAATCTTAAAGAAAACATATTAAAAATTTTAGGGTAGTCTGATTATTTTGTGGGGGAGTATATACACACCGATATACCCCCCAGTCGCTACGCCCCTGATCTCGAACTGCGTCGTTCTGTTATTGTTTTCAATGAACTATTCGAATACAGTTATGCTGAATTGACAGCTAGAAATGACTGCTGCTGCTGCGCCGCAGCCTTTGGAACGTAATGTCCTCAGGCATTTATATGGCGTCATTTTTCATACACTCGACATTTAATCCGGCTTGAGGATCGTTGCACTAAATTCGGGCAAGAATTTACTGCATACTGAGCTGTTGTCTGTAGTCTTTAATTGAAGCATAACGTGTTCATTAACAGTGGCGGTTCCAGGATTTCTTGGTGGGGGGATTAGATGAATTCATGGGCCTATTAAGTTGGTAAGGGGATGAAAACAGAATGAAAAATCAATAAACTTTACCCAAAAAGGCTGACAAAAGGGAATCGTATCCATAATTTTACTACACTTTTACCGCGAAAAATAGGTTGACAGGCAATAAAAGTCATCCGCATGCGCTATATAAATACTCTGTTGCGTTACGATACGTTGGCGATGTTTGCAGCTTGTTCGGAAAGCTCGCCGAGGCAAACGGCAGGGCTACGAGTCTGAGACTGGAAAACGAAAGACTGTCGCGCGAGAGGAAACTCCCCGGATACCATCCGGACAAACACCTGGAGGAGCTCCGCACTCTACAGGTAGAAGTCAGGGGCGTAGCTACGGGGGGTACAATGTATATCGGTATATATACCCCCCTTCCCCCAAAAAAAGAAGATACCTTAAAGTTTTAATGTGTTTTTAAAGATTTTCAACATTTTTCAAGATTTATATCCCCGCAATCGCATTATACCCCCCAATCAAATTCCTGGCTACGCCTCTGGTAGAAGTCTCTCCCCCAACGCATTCGATTAACCCTATGATCCCCGGGCGGTCCGTATAAACAATAAGATATGAAGCCGACATGTCGGTTTTACGTAACGAAAGGGTTAAGTCACGTCGGACGGTCTTTGCTTCTTTGCAAATTCTTCGAGAAGGGGAAGAAAAGAGGAAGGAAGAGAAATTTTGTGTGTTCAGAGGTTGTGGACAAATGAAACAGTTTGGTGGAAAAGGCAGTAACAGTTGAAAAAATAGTTCAATTCAAAAGCTGTCTAGGAAAACTGGGTTCTTACATGTTGGTATTAATACTCTATTTAAATAAATTATTTTTATATTCGTTCTACATATGTATATTTAGAACTTAGATATGCATATAATACTATACTGTATATAGCATATAATACTCTCTCTCTCTCTCTCTCTCTCTCTCTCTCTCTCTCTCTCTCTCTCTATATATATATATATATATATATATATATATATATATATATATATATATATATTCAGAGTTCAATACAGCAGCAGAAGAGTGATCTTGAGCACACAAAGGATGAGCACGTGACCATTGTGGAGCAACATCGCGAAGAACTCATTCAAATGCAAATTGCCATCAATAAGGAAAAAGTGAGATAACGTGTCTTCTGGTGTATATATTACAAATGCACGTACAGTATACAGTATACTGTACTGGAAAGCACATTACTTTAAAACAGAGAAATAATTCTCTCCTCTTGCCTCTCCTTTTAGTATTTCGTCTTCAATCTTAATCCCAATTAATTATTAATAACTTACGTTTCTGTAAAAAATTGTCAGAAGGGTTTTGTAACTATCAAAATTTCCACGGCTTAGTTATTTAATACTACTTAGGGGATTTGATTTATGGAATGATTTATTATTATTATTATTGCTATTAACCCATTTATTATTACTATTATTATTATTAACCATTTAATTATTATTATTAACCTTTTTATTAAGAATAACCCTTATATTATTATTAACTCTTTTATTACTATTAAATCATTTATTATTATTATTATTATTATTATTATTATTATTAATATTAACTCTTTTTTATTATTATTATTATTATTATTATTATTATTATTACTACCAATGCAGGAGGACATTCGAAGGCAGAAAGAGGAGCTACAAAAGCAGAAACAGAAGCTCCAGGAGCAGCTGAGTCTCTACGAAGAACACCGGATCGAATCCAAATACGAATCTCCGATCCAGACCAGTTCCGTCGAAGACCTCGACAACTACCGAAGACCGTACCGAGAAGAAGACGGCGTCTCTGGCTGCGCTCGCTCGTCGCGCCTCCCGAAGAACGTCGTCGGCGAGCGCTGGATGTCCTACGACCGGCTCCAGCAGTCCTCGGCGACGGAGAAGGCGGCGGGCAAGTCCTCCGGCGGCGATCACCACCACCACCACCGCGGGAAACCGACCCGCCGCCGCCGCCGGACACTCGGGCGGGGGGAAGTCGATCACGCGCATGCATTCGATGTCCGCCGTTCCGAGCGCCTGTCTGTCGCCCCCCGTTACGTCACCCGGTGTTGTCGGTCGTCGTCGTCGTCGTCTTCGCGCCGACAGAGCATCTTCCTGCCGCTCCAGCACCAGCAGAGCGTGACCGCCGGGGACCAGCAGCGACCGGCGGTGGCGGACGACAGGGGCGAGAAGTCGGCGAAGGGGCGCGTCAGCCGGTCGTCGTCGAAGGACAGCGACTCGTCGCCGAGCAGCCGCAAGAGCTCCCGGGTCTCATCGGCGGCGTCGTCGTCTTCTCTCTCCAGCAAGCTGTTGGCGGCGTTCTCGTCGAAGCTGCCCCTCGCCGCCGAGCTGCTGCGTCTGTCGAAGGACCGGTCCGGTTCTCTGAGCTCCCTCGCCGCCGGCGCCGCCGGAGGCGCGTCCCAGTCGATGCCGTCGAGTCCGCAGAGTGCCGCCCGTCACGTCGACGGTAAGGCGTCGAAGCACCGCGGGGGATGCGGCGGCGGCGGCGGCGGGGGCGGCGGCGGGGTCGTCGGTCACAGCCTGTCGTCGTCGCCGCCGCTCGCCGCGTCGTCCCAGGTGCTGAAGAAGCGGCTGATCAGCACGCTGAGTACGGGGAACTTCCTGCAGATGAAGTTCTCCTCCTCCGAGGGCCGCCGGCCGAAGTCTGCGTCCGCCTCGCCGCAGCACAGCTCCGTGGCTGCCCTGCGACATCCGAAGAGACCGTCGTTCACCGGGTCGCAGGACAACATCCATTCGGCGAAGGCGACCGAGTCCAACAGAAATTCCGAGGTTTTCTACTTTTAGTCGTCTTGTCCAGTAGCCGTTGGCCCATTTAGAGAAGTTGTCCACGGGTTGGGTTAACCCATGGGTTGGGCTGGGTTCGGTTGGATCGGGTTGGGTTGGGTCACCCGTACAAATACCGTTCGACCGGTTCCTCGTTTTCTTCTGTTCCGTGATATTTAAAATAGGGCTGGTAACGATTAAAATTTTCTTGTTCGATTAATCGGAAAAATTTTAATCGATTAATTTCGATTAAAATAATTACATAATTAGGCCTACATAATTACATGCAGCTTTTAGCTGATCTCCTTGTATCGCAACTCTGCATATTGTCTACTTTTCCGTCTGCAGTTAGCTTAAAAACAAAAAAAAGTGCTTGCTCATCTTTCCCTTATCTGGGTAACTGCAACATTGCTTTCATTACTCGCCATTGTTGTCTGAACGGAACAAAAATATAGTAAGCTAATTAGGTATTTAAGTAAAATTAATAAGTTACAAAAATATTAAATTTTAATTGAAAAATTAATCGATTAAAGAAAATTTAATCGATTAAAAGTTTTAACGATTAATCGATTAATTAATCGTTAATACCAGCAGCCCTAATTTAAAACCAACACTGTACAAGTCATGAGCTCGCATATTATGGACTCGTGGTGCAGAAGTTTAAAAATTTGTGTTCAAACTTCGCTAAATAATATTGAAACTAAGCTTCCAGTCACTGGTAGCACATTCTCAGCACAGTTTTGTGTCTCCATCCAAAGTTCATCGGCGTATTTTATGTGATTCGTTCCTTGGTATATAATTATTTAGATTCGACTCTCGGTTTGTGCCGTCAGAAGTAGGTTTTTGTGAATTTCCTATAAGACATATCGGATGTGTTTTGTAAAATCGTAAAGCGTTGTAAGTCTCGTGTAAATCCATTTCTCGTAAAACGTAAATCCGTAAATGAGCTTCGGTATATACTTATTGTTATGATGTATCGTCAAAACAGAAGTAAAACTGTACTGAATAAGAACTAGATTTCTAATAGCAGACAACCAGTGGCGTATCTAGGGTATTTGGTGCCCATGGCGGAGGGCCACGAAATTAAATTGACAGATTAACAGACCACGACATTTTATTGACGCAAGACTTGGAACTACAGATTCGATTTTCTTGCTTTTACTGATGCCAACTGGTCTATGATGTGCTGCCAAGTCAGTTTTCTCAGTTTCTTCTCTTTCTACGCTGAGGAGAGCGAGCAAGAGCGCAGAGTTTTTGGCGTCCCCTTGAGTCGCAGGTGCCCATGGTGCCCAGTGGCTAGACTCTGCCCGGGGAACCTGCCTGGGGAACTACAAAGCCTGGAATTACGCCGCTGTTAGACAAAACGGTGAATTTGAAATATTCAGCATTTTTGTAGATTAAACAAAACATTCACGCATTAATATTCAGCAATTAGAAAACATTCACGCATTAATATAATTAAGCTTCGACGCGCTACTGTTAAAAGCAGCAAACGGGGGCGTAACTAGGGCATTTGGCGCCCATGGCAGGGGGTCAGAATATTAAATTAGCCGGTTGACAAATTCTTCATACGGCACCCCTGCAGGGCACCTGCCCTATCTGCAATACCCTCGGTACGCCACTGGTATCAAGTTATTCAGAGTTTCTGTAATCCAGTGGCGGTTCCAGGTGGGGATGAGTGGGGATGCATCCCCACCGGACTTCCAGACTCTTTTTTTTCTCTTGTGAAACCTATTTTTTGGGTAAAAGTCTAGTAAAACTATGGGGAAAAACTGCAGATAACCTTTTTTCGCTTGTCAACCTTTTTTCGGTAAAAGTGTTGTAAAATTGGGAAAAACATTCCCTTTTGTCAGCCTTTCCCGGAAAATGCAAGTTTTATTGATTTTCCCTTCTCTTTTCATCCCTCCATCAACATCCTATGAATTCATTTCATCCCCCACCAAGAAATCCTGGAACCGCCACTGAATTCCAGGTCTCTGTCCGACGTAAATGTGGGCCAACAAAAAAACCCAAAGAAGTAACTGTCATCCCGTTCTAGTTTTTGTAAAGGAGCAGCGTTTGACTTCTTCGATTCGCCATTTTACACATTTATATTTTTAGCTGTACGCGTGACCTGGTTAGTAACTGCAGACATTATTTTGCTTTCGCTAACGATTTATACATTTCCATATATTTTGTAAATTGTTCTTACTGTAATGTGTTACATAATATGTATTTTATTGTAATCACTCCTTTGAAGGTGATAAAAATGACCTGTAGAGGCCGTTTGAACAAAACACTGACTTAGTCGCGGTATTCAGTACTTTTTGGAGAAATAGTTTCCTGGACGCAATATTATGTAAACGTTTATATAAAATTCTATGCGGTGATCAATACAGTAATAGAATGATTTGTGCATATATAAAACATTAACTGTAGAAAAATCAAATGGAGACTGGAGAAACAGGGAAAGTTATCGTTAAAAACGCTAAAAACATAAATTTTCAATCTTCGAAGTTAGAACGTAATGATGCGAGAAAAAACATAAATCAGTATCAAGATTTTCCTGTACGCCCTTACACAGGGATTTTCCTACACCCCATGGAGGGGCTATACCCCCGGTTTCTAACAGACACCTCTGCCTCTACACCCCTTCCCAGGGGTGGTGATGGCTATCACCAAAACAGACTGCTGTTAAAAGCATTTAGAATTCTAAAGGGGGAAATTCACCTCTGGAAATTGAAACTTGAGCTACTATATATAACTGACTCCACAAAAATTAGAATGGACCGTACGAAAACGGAAGAGACGACAACGGAAATCGCATTTATTTACTTGTATTTTCCTTTTTCCGGGGCCAAACACGGAAGCCCCGCCACTGGTTGGTGGCCTCTCCGTTGGGGTGGCCCTAATCATCTATCCCATTTGTTTCATTGAGGGTCCCAACTGGGGCAGGTCTGGATGGTGGAGCCGCCACTGCCCGCCACCTCCCCGCCCAATTCTATCCCCCTCTGAGTCCAAGGAGTCTGGATGAAGCGCTGGACATTGACACCCCCTGAAATTATGGGACGCCCCCCCGGACGCAAATTCTTGGGAAATAGCCTGGCCGTATCGGCTCGTACCGTCACAAAATGCACATATAGTAGAATAACTTTCATGCATGACTGAATGTCAGAATTTAGATTAAATAATGAACGTAACATACAACAATCACTAGAACTTAGTAAAAGACGCCTTTGCATTCGCAATCCTATTCTAAAAACCGTCGCTATAGCCTGTGAATAATGTTAGTTAGTTAGTTAGCAATTAAGCCAATTTATATAGCGCTATAGTCACAGCAGGCCACGATCAAGAGCGCTTTACACGTTGCACTTAAATGAGATATTGAACAAGTGCGTCTTAAGTCTGGTAGCGAACATTTCAAGACTAGTCGCGTTGGTCACAATGTTGTCACTTTTATTGAACAGAACACATCATCTTGGAGTAGAGAAGACTAGCTAAAGAACTAAGCATATTGCATTGGATATGAGCAAATCAACAGCTTTGTTCGATTTGTCGAAGGCTTTGTTTCAATCAATCAATCAATCAATTTTTATTTATCAAGATTATACAGGTTAAATATGCAAAATTAAATCATTTCTTACAATGTAACAAAAAGAACATCATAATATGTAAAAACAATATATAATTCGGTTGAGAAATGGGTTGGCCAAAGGGTATAAAACCCGTAAGACGGTCAACCTATTTGGTTTGGACGTCGTGATCCAATTTTTTCGGGCAAATAATTTTAGTCTGAGAATTTCAGTGGCGTAGCCAGGATTACAGAATGGAACATATCCACTTTTCAGAGCAGCTGAACAAATCTACAGTCAGAAAACCTCGTCACGGAGTTCTTGCACATTCACATCCGTATGTATCGATTCCTACCAGCCCCACCCCCACCAAATATCTCAACGATTTCCCCCCAAATCCCACGACTGATCCGGCCAGAATAGGGTCACTGGGGACTCGACCGACCGTTCCGTGGCCCCGCCAATGACAGGGTCCGAGGTCTGACCCCACCAGTGGCGGTTCCAAGAATTCTTGGTGGGGAGCGGGGTGCAATGAATTTCTAAGAAGTTGGTGGGGAGGAATGCAACGAAATCCTGAAAAAGGTATACAAGCATAAAAAGCTCATTAACATTAGCAGTGTTTTGCCCAGTAACACACACACACACACACACACACAAACACACACATATATATATACATTATACTATACTGAAAAAGCCCGACAAGCAAAAGGTTCGGTGGGGAATGCATCCCCAGTCATCCCCGACTTGGAACCGCCCCTGGGCAGCACTACGCTTTCTAAAAATATAACACTGATTAATTATCCGTTGTGAAAATTCACTTAAAGGAATGCGTCCGAGCAACAAACAGAACGCGCTGTTAATTGAAGTCCGACAGCATGAATTCGTTTGCCTACTCATTTTCATCGGACTGCAAAGTAGTCTAGACAGACAGAAACTCGATTCGAAGAACCTCTGCTGTGGGCTAAACCTAGTGCGTCGGTTTAGATTCAAATTCCTCAAATCAGCAACTCATTAGTCATAATTAATTTGCTGTTTAACTGGTCAGTCTTGTCCCGATTGCATGATTGCCTTTTTGGCACGAACGCAGCAGGGGCGTAGCGACGGGGGTATATCGGTATATATATATATATATATATATATATACCCCCTCGCTCCCAAAATCAGTCTACTTTGAAGTTTTTGTGTGATTTACGTATGGTTATATGTGGTTTATATGGTTTATGTGGTTTATAGTTAAGATTTATACCCACCAGGCCCGCCGGAACGAATTTTCATCAGGGAGTGCAGATTTTTTCAGATAGTAGCATCATTTCACACTTTTCTTTGGGCAAGATAATTGTTTGCAAATTTTCGGCAAATTTTGGCAATTTTATAGTTTAATTTTGGCTAATTTTAGCAAATTTTTTATGCAAATGTTGGCAATTTTGGACCAATTTTAGCAAATTTTGGCAATTTTTGGGCCAGTTTTACAAATTTTGGCAATTTTTGACGAATTTTAGCTGAAAGGAGGTGCAGAGGGGTGCAGCCCATCTTCTTTCAGGGTGCACTGCACCAACATACCAGGGGTGCACTGCATCCCTCACATTTCAGGGGTGCAGCTGCACCTAATTGCGGCGGGCCTGATACCCACCCAAAATATTTATACCCTCCCAAATTAAATTCCTGGCTACGCCCCTGGAACGCAGTGATAAGTACAGTATAAGAAGGGAATGACAAATTGCTTTCCAAGGAAAAGCTGACAGGCACTGCAAATAATCTGTCACTCACACATGTAATTGGGCGCACAGAGATAATTAACGTTCGGGTGCCAGACCGAATGACATGCTTGATCCGGGTGTAAAGTTTTAGACCTGTAAGAGTTACTGTGTAGAAATTTGTCATCACGTAGCAGGTCCGTGACATTTAGTACGTTATATCCAGGGATATTTTTACACCCCCTCCAACACCCCCACCAATTTGAGGTCGACACCCACCAAAATTTGGTAATGTGACAATGGTATGCATACAAAATGCATACTAATTAGCTCAGGACCCCCTCCTCCATTTTAGGTCGACAACCCCAAATTCACAATCCTAGACATATCCCTGGTTATATCCTATGTGTCATATCCAATGCCATCCAATACAATGCGGTACGCTATAACCGAGTATACGCTAGAATTGAGTCCGTTATAACGAAGTTCTACTGTAGTTGCTTGCAGTTATAACGTGTTTAGTGGGTCTGAACAATTTAGTACCTACAGTAATATCCGTGGTACGTTATATCCAATACCATACAATACGGTAGCGCATCGCACGGGACGTACATTGCCGTGCGTTATAATAACAGACGATGCGTTATAGCCGAGTTCGTTATAGCGAAGTTCTACTGTAGTTGCTTGACTTGAGTTGTGCCTGCTTGCTTATGCAGCTCCCCTGTGATTGGTTAGCCTGCAATCGCAAACACATTCCATAGACACAATTATAACGTCAAGGATGTGAGGTCGTATAAAGACGCAAGCATTTAACGGCACAATTTATCTGACGTTGATACAACCGAAGGAATTTTGAAATACCTGTATTATAGCGCATTGTGTGAGTATGGCGTTCTTTTACGCTCTGCACTTTATTTTGCGCTGCACTGAGGATGTTTTAAAATGCACTAGGTTGTATATAAAACAGCTGTTAGAGTGCAGATAAAGAATTGTGGAAGGTGTGCAGTAACTGATGATATTGAGGCATTCATGACATCGAATACTGCAAGTTTTGTTATTTGTAGATATGCAAAGACAAGAAAACATAGAAGGAGAAATAAATGAACAAACCTACTAGAGGACAAGAGGGCAAAGAATGAGATTACACAGCAAGACCATAATGCGAATGAATGAATGAATGAATGAATGAATGAATGAATGAATGAATGAATGAATAAATAGGTGGTTCTCACATAGGACAGATCCTACTGAACCACTCTAAACCTTCTTCTCCTCTTCTTCTTCTTCTTCTTCTTCTTCTTCTTCTTCTTCTTCACCTTCATTCTACTTCTTCTTCCCCTTCTTCTTCTTCTTCTGCTTCTTCTTCTTTTTGTCCATCTTCATTCTTTTTTCTCCTACTCTTCTTCCTCTCCTCCTCCTCCTCCTCCTCCTCCTCCTCCTCCTCCTCCTCCTCCTCCTCCTCCTCCTCCTCCTCATTCTTTCTTCTTTTCCTTTCTTGTTCTTGTTCTTATTATTATTATTATTATTATTATTATTATTATTATTATTATTATTATTATTATTATTATTATTATTATTATTATCACAGTTCGAAATGGCCGGTCTCGATGGAAATGCGATGTCTCTGCTGAAAAGCCGATTGCAGGCGATGAGAGACGAAACGGACAAATACCGAGATCAATACGAAGAGAGATGTCGCGAAACGGAAGAAGAGAAAACAAAGAGGAATGTCGTACGCTAGCACTTTTATATTCACAGACAGTGGCGGTTCCACGTGGGGGATGAATGGGGTTGCAACCCCCACCGGACTTTCGGAGTTACTTTTTTGCTTGTGAAAACCTATTTTTGGGTAAAAGTCTAATAAAATAAGTGGGGATTACCCTTTTTTGCTTGTCAACCTATTTCTCCTCTATTTTTTCGGTTAAAGCGTAATAAAATTAGGGATAAAATTCCATTTTCAGCATTTTTTGGCAAAGTTTATTGATTTTTCCTTCTATTTTCATCCCCCACCAACTTTCTATGAATTCATTCATCCCCCCAACAAGAAATTCTGGAACCGCCACTGCCCACAGATTAATTCATTTTTAGACGTTAATTTTTTCACAGCAGCTCGAGTCTAACTGAGATCTGTAATCATCAAAACAACTCCCAGCTTATTTATTCACAATCTAATCTAGGCCCCCGGGGAAACTTAGATGAAAAGTGGGGGCCCAACCCATATGTCTTCTCCCTTCCATGATGGAAGGAGATGGTTGGAGATGGCCATGGGTTGGGTTGAGTTTGGTCAAGTAACCATATTACTTTCGTGGATTTGGTTAGGTCTGAATATTGATGGGTGGGGCTAGGTTGAATTTAAAAAAAAACGAACACCTTTCCATGTCTGTGTGTAAAAGTTCTAAAACGCCGAAGTTTTCATTTGCATCGAAATAACGGCAGATAAGAAACAGTTTTAATTATGATTCCAGATTGAGCTGGAAATCGAAACGATAACCCGGCGCATCTGTCAGTTGGAGAAGGATAGCGCGGCTGCTGAGGCAGAGTTCAAAGCGGCCTCAGACAAACTCAACGGTCTGGCGTCCCTCGCTGACGAAAAAGAAGAGTACGTGTCTTGACACGCAAATTAATTATTGTTTTGCAATTAATTAATTAATTCGTATAAATTAATCCGTAATTGATTAGTTCATTCATTCGTTAAAAAAACTCGTACCTAGACCCTCTAACCAAATTAATTATTAATTCGCAATTAATTAATTCATAGAAATTTATCCGTAACTAATTAGTTGATTCATAAGAATTTTCATAACTAAGCAAGGAATTTTCATAACTAACCAAGATATATTTATTGGCGGTGTCAAGAAGAGATACTTGGGAGCCAAAGATCTCTCTCTCTCTCTTTTATATATATATATATATATATATATATATATATATATATATATATATATATATCACGCCGCTCAATCACCCTCCACCTAATACGCTAGTATATTTTTACTAGCCATTGCAACACTGAAAAAAGAGATGTCGGACTTGATTCCAGCTTTTAAAATTCTTGGTTCGAACCGCTGCTGGGAACGAAAATGATGATCATAATCATCATCGCAATTACGATGATAGCGATGAGGGGCCATTCATAAATGACGTAACGCTATTTTGGCAGTTTTTTACCCTCTCCCTTCGTAACGCGTCATCACAAAAGTCAGACCCTCTAAAATATGACGTCACAACGCGCTAACCCTCCCCTCTTCGGGGAAATATCTTGACAAACAGAAAAAGGTCATCCTCATCTTTTCCCTTGTACTTTTTCCCTTTCCAATTGTGCTGACAAGCAAAAAAGATCGCCACCTAATACATTTAGTATGTGACGTCACATTTCTGGAGACCCCGTCGTAACACACATAACAAATGTTTAATCCCTCCCCCAGTGCGTTACGTCATTTGTGGATGGCCCCTGACGACGACGATGGCGCCATAGCAGTTCATTGATTGATTGATTGATTGGTTGATTGACTGATTGTTTGACTGACTGATTTGACTCAGTGTCTTATCCAGACTCCAGGCCTTTGGGGGGAGGGGCAAACTGACTTGGCTGGAGGGTAAGTGACACAGTTCAATGCAAAAATTTGTGTCACCGCTGAATCAAATTGGGGGGAATTTAAGGTTTTTTGGGGGAGATCTCCTCCTAACAGGCATGGATAGAACACTGATTTGTATGACTGTTTTGTCGACTACTGATTGACTGAGTAGTGTGGTAGGACGGTGGCAACCGCTGCATATAGGCCCTATGGTTATACGAGTTTTTGATTGTACTCGACAGTTCGAGAAAAGCGATGGAGAACAGTCGAGGAAGCGCAGAAGAGCGGATTTACGATCTCGAACAGACGCTCAAGGAGTCACGTGACGCTGCAAACGAAGCCGATCGAAAGCTGAGCGAGGTAAGTAAGTAAGTTAGCTCCGTTGGCTTCGTCGCACGAGAAATTACCAGGGCCAGGGGCGTAGCGACGGAGGGAGGTATATCGGTATATATACCCCCCAAATCAGTCTACTTTAAAGATTTTTATGTGATTTATATGTGGTTATATGTGGTTATATGTAGTTTATATGGTTTATAGTTAAGGTTTATACCCCCCAAACATTTATACCTCCCAAATCATATTCCTGGGTACGCCCCTGATTAGGGCGATACCTGAGGGTCAGTCCGGGGGCAGTGTTTAATCTAGGCCGTTTCCGGGGGGATTTGCTCTTTTCTCCGGAAATTTCAAATTCCCCGGAAATTTTGGCATACTACATCAACTAACAGTAGGCTATAGTTGGTGCACCAAGGCCTTAAATTACGACAGATTGGAGGAACCATGAAAACCTGTTGCTGCTTTCGCGAAAATATATTTGCCATTCGATTTATTTATTCAATCCCAAAATAATACTCCTCCTGTCTTTAGATCAATTTTATAGATTGCAAGTGAGTTTTTAGTAGTGCGGCAGGCCGAGTAACTAGGCCTAATAGTAGCTGGGACTACGATTTGGTGGTTAGAGCTTTAGTCCTGCTAAATGAACAAACGCAGGCATGGGCGTCCACAGAACATTTTCCAGGGGTGCAAGAAAGGGTCATGTGACGAAAAGTGAGAAAAATTTCAAGGGGGCAAGACAGGGTCAATTGACGAAAGAAACGAAAAGTACTGAAGAAGATTGTAAAGATCTTTTGGACTAATTATAAATTATTTAGCGCTACAAGAGAGTTCATCGGATTGTTATATAAATTCATTTTAAAACTTAGTACTTTAGGTTACTCTTTTAGCAATTCTACTTTTCTCATAACTTTACAATTTTTCCAGGGGTGCAAATTGCACCCCTTTGTACCCCCCTCTCCGGACGCCCATGAATGCGGACCAATAGTTTGTCCAGCCTAAACTTGGAATGCATAGCATAGCCATTGGGGTCAACTATTCTGTGACCTTTAATTTAAATAATATTATTATAACCAATCTGTCGCTGTTACGAATCAAACGATTATATTTATGTCTATACAGCTGAAGACGTAAAGATATAGCATCATTTAATTATTATAGGCCAAAGGCGTTTATCGTGGAATTCATGGTCTGCAGACTATCTCTTTAAATTCAGGCTCAGGCTACGCTGTCACCCCTTTTAGTAATAATTTGTATGCAATATGGCTGCTGCTGTTGCTGCTGCTGCTGCTACTGCCGGATATCCTGGCTTGATTAGGAAAATACTTAGTGATGTTCTTGATAATACATTTTAAGTACATTCTAGAAACCCTGCACTCTTCTTGCATTAGGCCTAATAATGCGACTAGGCCTTGGGCAGACGTCTGTCGGAGCCTAAACTGGCCTACAGATAGGCCTATTGGAATGTAGGTCTAAAACGTTCGAGCCTCAGCTAGGCCTAAGGCGTAGGCACCAGGCCCGATAGGCAGGCCCCATGCAGTAGTAATTTTCGAGACAACGGGACGTATAGTATCTGCACAGGCCCCATGGCAGAGGACAGTTCCACGAAGCTAGACTTGGAGTAAATGTGTCGAATTCTCATGGCATGATTGCCTAGGCCTACGCATCAACTGTTCCGACTCTCAGGGATTTCTCTGAAATTCTCTGAACATCTTGAAAGATTTTGGGTGACCTGGAACACATTCAATTTAAGCCTTAGTGCTTTAGAATAATGGAGTTATAAAAAGGATTATCATCATTATTATTGTTGTCATTATTTTTAGTAGTAGTCAGTGGCGTCGACAGGAATTTTAGGTTGGGGTGGGGGGCCAAAGAGGGCTGGCGTGTCAGATTCCTTATCCCACCCACAAACCCCTCCACAAAAAACTTTCACACCGGATTTGGGCGAATCTGATAGGTGGTCTTGGGTCAGGTGGGGGAGGGTTGACCCATTCCCCCGTGGCGACGCTAATAGTAGTAGTAGTTGTTGCTGTTGTTGTCGTTGTACCAGTAGTAGTAGTAGTAGCAGTGGTGGTGGTGGTGGTGGTAGTAGTAGTAGTAGTAGTAGTAGTAGTGGTGGTGGCAGCAGCAGTAGTGGTGCAGCAGTAGCAGCAGCAGCAGCAGTAGCAGTAGCAGTGGTGGTGGCAGCAGCAGCAGCAGCAGCAGTAGCAGTAGTAGTAGCAGTAGTAGTAGTAGTAGCAGTAGTAGTAGTAGTAGTAGTAGTAGTAGTAGTAGTAGTAGTAGTAGTAGTAGTAGTAGTAGTAGTAGTAGTAGTATAACGTATCTTTGATATAATGCGCTAAATTTTACATAGCCGCTAAGCACGTTATAACGAAGTTCTGCTATATTCTGATAATCTAAATTATCCGATATAATTTAGAAGATCGATTTGCTTTGCTAAAATAGGCGACTCGCAAATTGATCCTAGTGGAGTCGGAGCTGGAGAGGGCGGAGGAGAGAGCGGACGGAGCTGAAACGTAAGTTCAAAGTATAAGGCTTACAGTATATAGGGGTATGGGTTGGGTCCCTCCATGCAGTGTTTATTCTAGCCACCTTGACATTCGGGGGAGTTTGAAATGTTTGGGGGGAAGAGATTTGTCTCTCCACGCTTTGGGGGGAGATTTCCATTCCCCAAGCCAACATATACAAATTTTGGGGGGAATTTTAAAACTTTAGGGGAGGGGGAACTTTGGGGAGGGGAATTCCCTTCCCCAAACAGGCCTAGAATAAACACTGAATGGCGGTCTGTCTAATAATAATGATTTGATATTGAAAAATCGACAGTTATTGCTACGATCAAGTCTACGGAGCGTTTGGCATGAGTGGCGTAGCCAGGGTTCAGGAATAGAGGGAGTCACATACATCGACATGTTTGAGCTACAATCATAAAAGTCGTTAAGAATTTTTGGGCACACCGGCTCTGTGCCAATTTTCCTACCTATCCCCAACTCACCGAAAAATTTCTAAACGGTTTGCCCAAATTCCACCTACTAACCTACTACCCTACGTGACAGGCGGTCCGCCCCCACCCCCATGCTCCCCGTGGCTGTGCCGCTGGTCGACAGAAACTTTTGTGGACAAAACAGCATCCGAATTCATAATTTTTATGTCACAACCACAAAATTTTGATTCATCTTGTGAATATAGTTGTTCTTATAAATCGAAGAGTTTCCTATTTTAAAAGAGAAATGTCGAGATTGCACCGTCTGTACGTTATCAATGTTGCGTTATTTTTTTGTTTAAAATTTTTTAAAAATTAATTTTTTAAATACAGTTAATATGTTTGACATTTTACAAGATACAATTACTAACAAAATATATATGTCGTAAGATACAGAGGGATATATAATTATAAAGAGTTAATAACTAACGTGTTACTAATACTTAACTAATAAAACATATAATATGAGTTGACATCATACATTACATGGTGTAGGATTGGCTATTTGAAATTATTGAACACAAAACTGACTTTAGAGTCTGCATTGAATTCATAATAGGAGGTGGAAGAAATTCGAGGGGGAATTTAACGAACTGACGACACAGCTAAAATCAATGGAAGTCAACGAAGGACAGGTAGGAACCCCGTTACCAACAGTGTTTTAAACAGGCCTTGATAGCAGTGGCGGCTCCACCTGGGGTCAGGGGGGCCCATGCCCCCTATTGAGTGCCTGGTGCCCAGTGGCCCCCCTTTTGGGACCCTATACTTAATGCTACATACATTAAGCAACAAACGGTTGGCCCCATGATTAGAAGTTGCCACCCCAACGCCCCCCACTTGCCAAATTCTAGAGCCGCCACTGCCTGATAGGAGGAAAATCCCCACCCCAACCACAAATTCCCCCAAATCCCATTTTTGCGTTTTGCTTTCCTTACAGCCAAGTCAATCACCCCAAGGCTTGGAGTCAGGATAAAATACTGGTGACGTACAGGACGACAAAATGAGGTCCTGGAATCTGAAGGTTGGAAAATGGCAGAGTGCGTTGTGCGCCTGGAGCGGTAGGCTGACGGAGCGGGTTCAAGCCCTGTTAGCGCCTCTAGTGGCTTTCAAACAGGCAGTAATGCCTCCTAAGCCACTTAAAATCATGCTAAGTTTATAATCCCATAACACATATTTATAATAAAGGACTCTGAAAATATCTCAGGCTACTGCAGTATAATGGACAGCATGCTCCTGGCGATAAGACTGAACCATATTTTAGGTTATTCGTCCAAACCAGGCACGTCGGAACGAATCTTTTAAGCAGCTAGGGGGCTGCATTTTTCAGGGGCGTAACCAGTGTTTAATCTAGGCCATTTCCGGAGGGAGAATTGGCCTTTCCCCCCGGAAATTTCAAATTCCCTTCTGAAATTTTGGGTATACTACATGGACTAACAGCAGCCCCTAGCAGAATTCCCCCTGTAAATTTCAAATTTTCCCCCGGCTTTGTCAGTTTCCCTCCTGAGCCCAGGAGTCTAGATTAAACACTGGGCGTAAATAGAAAGTCATAGTGAAAAAAGGGACAAGCAAAAATGGTCATCACCCTTCCATTATCTTCTTTTCAAAAATCTTGATAAGCAAAAAAAACAGCCTCATCTTCCAGGGGGTGCACCTGCACAACCTGCGCCCCCACTTCCTACGTGTCTGGTCCAAATCAACAATCTGTTCAGTCTTATCACTCTACATTAACGTCGCATAGTAGACTACACTCCATGAACACAGCAGTATCCAAGCCTGTAATAAGTGACGCTGAGGGGCCATCCATAAATGACGTAACACACTTACCGGGTTCAAACATTTGTGACGACATGTGACAACGGGGGAGGAGGCAGTGATGTTAATCCTTGTCCTGGTCCTTGTCCTTAAGGACTCCTTAAGGACCAATTTGAAGTCCTTGTCCTTGTCCACGTCCTTGGGGAGTCAGTCCTCGTCCTTATCCTCGTCCTTGCAGATCGATCCTTGTCCTGGTCCTTGTAACTTAGTCCTTGAAAAGTCCTTATAAGGACCAAATTACTTGTATACCATTTCAATTGTACTGATAATTATATTCCAAGGTAAGAGTAGGCCTAGTATGTGGATTTATATTTAGGCTACATACTTGCTTTGAGTTACTCTAAAATGTTTAGTCATTGTTTCCTTTATAATACCAGTTGAGGAGTTGATTCTTTAGCAGAATTCTTTGTTGCCCAGCGACGTTGGTTCCAGTTGAACGAGTGTTTTTGCAAAGTGGTATCATAATTAGACCTTACCGTGTGTGCATGACTGATCAGCTTCTTGAAAGCTTCATTTATTATTATTATTATTATTATTATTATTATTATTATTATTATTATTATTATTATTATTATTATTAAACTTGATAATTTCTTAAGCGTAGTAACATAGCTAGGTGGCTAAAGTCAAAGGCGCATTTGAAATGCAGCATTGCTGTTGACTATAGACTATGTTTTACAACATTCTTTTTTTCCCTTTCTAATTTTGTGATTCGAACTGAAATTGTGTTTGGTTTTTTCCTTTCTGACTTTTTTGTCTGACAGAAGTTGGTCCTTGTCCTTGTCCTTGATCCTTGTCCTTGGGGGTCAGTCCTTGTGGTCCTTATGCTTGCGGGGTAAGTCCTCGTCCTTGTCCCCGTCCTTGGAGGGTCGGTCATCGTCCTTATCCTCGTCCTTGGGGGTTCGGTCCTTGTCCTTATCCTCGTCCTTGGGGGGTCGGTCCTTATTAACATCACTGGGAGGAGGGTCTCCGGAAATGTGACGCCTCATAATACTAAATTTTTGAGGTGGCGATCTTTTTTGCTTGTCAAGATTTTTCGAAAGACGAGACGAGGAAGAATAGGGGACTGACCATCAATAATTATAATCTAAGGTATGCGGATGATGTGGTTTTGCTGGCATCGAGCGCACAGGAACTTTAAGAACTAGTAAGGTTAACCCGTTGTTACGCCATATTTGAGGGGTCTGACTTTTTGTGACGACGTGTTACGAATGGGGGAAGGGGGGGGGGGGTAAAAACTGCCAAAATCGCGTTACGTCATTTATGGATGGCCTCAGAGAGAGACGCTGTAGCCACAGGTTTACTGTATGTGGAGAATTTAGTTGTTGCGATTTTGAATGTATTTCGTTTCAGCTTTCCGAGAGAGAAAGCACATACGAAACTCAGATCCGCGATCTAACAATCGACGGAAAAGAAGTGAGAAAATAAAAAATTTAATATTCAAAAGTTTCATCGCACACGTGTCTTAAAACTAATTAACGGCCCTCCGAGGGTGTTCTAAGTCAGCGGTTTCTACCCGGTCGGTGATAGCAGTGGCGGCTCCAGGATTTGGCAAGTGGGGGCCGTTGGCACAGACACTTCTAAGCATGGGGGCCAACTATTCGGTGCTAGATATGCATAGTAGTAGTAAGCATAGGGTCCCAACAGGGAGGCACTGAGGGGGCGGACATTAATTAAGAGGCACAGGACCTCGGGTTCCCCACGTGGAGCCACCACTGGGTGGTAGGCAAATGGGGTACCCGAAGGAAATAATTTTTTAATGTAAAGAGATAATGGTCTAATGATTTTTGTGAAGGTTAACAATAAGTAGCGGGAATTTTAGCGGAAACATGGTTATATACGGGGCGGACATCGCGTACCCAGTGGCGGCTCCACCGGGGGGCCAGAGGGGCCCGTGCCCCTATTGAGTATCTGCTCCCCAGTGCCCCCCAGTTGGGACCCTAAACTTAATGCTACATACATTAAACAACAAATGGTTGGCCCCCATGATTAGAAGTTGCCACCCCAACGGCCCCCCACTTGCCAAATCCTGGAGCCGCCACTGCGCGTACCCATTCGAAGCAAAAGCGTGACGTGTAATCTTCAAGAGCAAACGTTGTAGATGGAGCAACGGGCAACAGAAGGCGAACGAAACGTCAGCAGACTGAAGCGAGAAATCACACAACTTGAAAGTAAACAGACATATTTTTGCCAAATTGGAATCCAGTTTTTATGAACACTCTTATATAGGATCAACTTATTCTAGCAGCAACAGTAGTAGTAGTAGTAGTAGTGTAGTAGTAGAAGTAGTAGTAGTAGTAGTAGTAGTAGTAGTAGTAGTAGTAGTAGTAGTAGTTGCCTAGTAGTAGCCTAGTAGCATCGGGGTAAGACGCATGAAAAAGTGGGAGCCAAACCCTTATGCCCTTCTTCCGTCCCTATGATAGTAGTCTCTTTTAAAAAGTGGGGGGGGGGTGTCCTCGAGTCAAGAGGTCTAATAGAAGTTTACGCTTAGTAGTTGTTATTGCAACGTAATGACATTAATAAGTAATAGGATAACAAGTGGGAAATACATTTCACATGTACAAGTGTGTTCAGTTACAATGAAGTATGAAACGTCCCAAAAATGGTGCCTTCTCAATCGGCAGCACAGGTATAAACTTCTATTAGGCCTCTGGGATCAATCCAGGGGCGTTGCGACGGAGGTATATTGGTATATATACCCCCTCCCAAAAAAATCAGGCTACCTTAAAGTTTTTAATGTGTTTTGTAAGATTTTCAACGTTTCTAACAATTTATACCACCCAAATCACATTATACCCCCAAATCAAATTCCTGGTTATGCCCCTGGATGGATTCTCCACTTTTTGAGAGGTTACCATAGCAATGGAGAGGTATAAGATTGACCCCCACTTTTTCATCCAAGTATGCGCCAATGGTGGGCAAAGCAGTAATTCTCTCCCATCTCTGCAAACAGAGAAATCAATTGATTGATTGATTGGCCTGATAATTTATGAGATCATTTTTTCATTTGGAACACCCCCGTATGAAAACCTTTGGAAACTTAAAATCATTGATTTTGCCACTTTGCTGAAACCTACTACAGGTGAACTCGCTCTGGCTCAGCAGCAGGAGAAGGCAATCCGAGATGAAATGGACAGATGTCTGCAAGAGATGAAAGGACTCTGAACAATGCAATCTATGAAAGAAAAAACACCTTTCCAATCCATCTGGAAGATTTTTTCAATATTTATTCTCCACTTTACATTAGTCCAATGTCTTTTTAGAATTTGTAACTAACTGCATACTGTCTAAATAGCTTCTAAACATTGCATCATAGGTTTAATGTAATATTAATAAGCTGACTATTTATCACAAATTTTTATATATGTTTAATCGTGTGTGAAACATCAACGAAAATAAATTAAAACACTCACCGACCTGTTAGTTTCATAATTTAATCTAACACAGGAAGAAAGTGAACGATCAGTGCATAAAACAATCATAAACTTATTTATCTCAGATACAGAAGTGTTCAGTGGCATTAGAAAAATAATGCATGCAAATTAAACTGCCACTCTACACAGTAAATAATATATAATAAGCTTTTTATTTGTTTAGCACAAGCAGTGGCATGCAGAGAGTGGTGGACGCCCGGGTCCAAGTCGATGAAAAGATGTTTGACGAGCGAAGAAAAAAGTCAACTTTTGGCACCCCCCATGGTGGCTGTGCTGGGGTCAAGTCGATGAAAAAATTTCTGACCAGGGAAAAAATGTCACAGAGTAAATTTTGGGGCTCCATCTGGTCGGCAGGGGCCACCGACCTCCCCCCCTGCACACTACTGAGCACAAGCAATAAATCACAACACCAAAGCACAATAGCAGTTGTTCATCAGACGTTATTACAATCGGAAAATCTGACTCTCAGAATTCGACCCCCCTCCATCAAATTAAACCAAAATCGGATTTTACAACAAGCAAAAAAGATGGCACGTAGTAATAACGGAAACCTTCCAAGTACAATTCTCGCACACGGTTGTTCACAATCGTCCAAAAATCATGAGAAATCTGGAAAAAAAGATCCCATCACTCCGTGGAGATGAGGTTGACGGTTGGCTTTTCCTCCGGTGTCGCGTCTTTCCGACTGTGTTCCTCTTCGTCATCGACGCTTCCGTCGTTGAACTGTCCAGACGTGTCGTACGTGAAGGTGCTCCGCGACAGGTCGACCTCTATCGGAAAGACCTCCGCCTCCTTCAGGACGCCGTGGCACTCGTTGTGATATTTGGCCATGGCCGCTACGAAACGCTGAAGCTGGAATACTATGTCTTGTACTGAAACGTAAAAAGCAGCGAGGCACGCTGTTGCCTTTGAACAGTTTAACGTGCAGTTGCCCTAAGTAGAAGTTTTCATTATATCAATATCAACCATCAACCCTCGTGCTGGAAACATGCAATTGTACGTCCACGGCTGAAGCGGGTGGGAGCGAATACAACCGACACCGACAACTATCGCCCTGTTTCCAACCTAACCTTTCTTTCCAAAGTCCTGGAGAGGTTCGTCAATACGCAAATGGTTGGATATCTAGCAGCGAACGGACTAATGCCGAAGAAACAGTCGGCATATAGATCGGTCATTCCACTGAGTCGGCCGTTCTGCGCATTTTTAATGATATTGTTGATGCCATATCGAATGATCGAGTAGCTCTCCTCTGCCTTCTGGACCTATCGGCAGCCTTCGATACTGTCGATCACGTGATCATGGTCCGACGACTGGAGCTTTCTTACGGCATCAAGGGAGAAACCCTCAAGTGGCTGCAAGACTACCTCACGCAGTCGGTATGGTGGAACGGGTCATGTCCTCACGCGTCCTGTTCTCAGTGGCGTGCCGCGGGGGTCTGTGCTAGGCCCGCTCCTGTTTATTCTGTATGTCGAAGACATCGGACGGATTGTCGAGGAGTGCGGGCTAGACCCTCATGCTTACGCAGATGATGTACAGATCTCGCCTCTTGCCCTGCCAGAGACATGGAACAACTACGTGACGCGTCAGCGTGCATAGCCAAAATCAAACTCTGGACGAGGCAAATCGTCTGGCTCTCAATGCGGAAGTTCTCTGGGTTACCACCCCAAGGAAGACGCATCTAATTAGCCATGCGCCGTTCGTCATCGATCAGATCCCTATTGTGTCGGCCGAGTCCGCCTTCTCGGAGTTCTATTAGGCGAGTCGCTGTCACTCCGAACCACATCGGCATCGCCGCCGCCAATTCCTTCTACCAGCTCCGGCGGATTAGAGCGATAAGAAGACACATACCTGCGTCTGTTGCGACCCAGCTATGCGGGCACTGGTGCTTACGAGAATAGACTATTGTAATAGTATACTACCGGAACGCCAGACTATCAGCTCAATCGTCTGCAGATGGTCTTGAACGCTTCCGCCGAGTGATCTTTCAGACCAGGTGGTGTGAGCACGTCACTCCCCCAACCGGGACAGACTACACTGGCTACGCATTCCGGGCGGGTAATCTACAAGAGGTGCTGGTTCACGTTCAGAATAACGACCCGTTCTAGACTATCTATCGGTGCTTCTTGAAAGCCTCCATCCACAGAAGGTCGCTTGCGGCTCAGATCCTCCAGTCGGGTCCGACTGATGGTGCCCTCCTCCCCAAAACAGCCAAACTGGGATCGAGGAACCGGCTCTATACAGACAGTGTCACCAACGCGACCAACTTGGAAACATTCGCTAAGAAACTAAAAACGCACTTGTTGGACACTCTTTTAATTTAATGTACTCTTGACTCTAGCCCGCTAGGACAATAGCGCTATATAAATTACTATAACTAACTAACTAACATAGTATACAGTGCAGCAAATCAACTCTGAAAAAAACTGAAATAATTATTTAAATAGTTTTTTATTTACTTTATATATATATACATACACACACACACATATACATATATATATATATACACATATACATATATATATTATACATATATATACACACACACACATTATACATACTGTATATATATATATATATATATATATATATATATATATACAGTGCAATTTTATTTTGTCTATAGACATTTTTCTGTAAAAAAAACTTGAGAACTAAATACCAAGGGCAAAGCTAAAAAATAATGTATATATATATAAACATGTGTGTGTGTGTATATATATATATATATATATTTATGTACAAGTATTATATGTCATCTGGATACACCAGGTAACAAACATACCATTATAAAATATTCAAAAATCAAATAAAGAAGGTATGCAGTTATCTAATCTGTATATTTATACACAGAAATAATTGCAAAAGTAATTTAATGCACACACACACACTATATATATATATATATATATATATATATATATATATATTATATATATATATATATATCAAAAGAATATCTAAGAAATATTATTCTAATGAAACATACCGTGCTTGTTGTCTAAAAGCTCAAGTTTCACGAGAACGTCGCTTCTCATTTTCGCAAATCGAGCTCTCGCCTCCTGCCGACACCTCAGCACCAGTCTAAACAAATCAAAAGATCAATTACTTATCAATGGATTCAAAACTCACAACTAGATCAATCTTATATGACATATCAGAATCAAGCATAATTATATACAGCATGCTCAATGCATGCCTTTGTACCTGATTATTGGACAAACAGGACATTTGGAAGTGATTTACCTAATTTACATTACCTAATTTACATTTTTATAATTTACATTTAGCATGTAATTTACATTACATTACATTATAAAATTTACATTTAGCATGTAATTTACATTACATTACAAAAAGGTGTTGAAACCTGTAACTCCTTTCACATAGGCATTGGAAAACAGCATTGGCTTACACTATGGCAACTCTCAGTAACCATAGGGTCCATCCATAGGTTACATACGCACTAAGGGGGTTGAATTTAAGAGATTTTGCATATGTATGGTGTGTGCAATGGGGGAGGGGGTTGAAAATATGCCATTTATGCGTACAGACTATATGAATGAGCCCATATGAATATGCAGTAATCATAGTAGGAAAGAGGCACTATACAAATATTCCGTTTATTACATTACATTATGTTTAATCACTAACTACAATACCTATATTCATAGTTCCCAGTCTCCACACGGTAGAGTGATTCTTGGAGGGCAGCACAACTGTACTCCTCATCGTCCATTTCCTTGACTTTCAGGCAGTACGACTGAAAATTTTCAAAATTCAATGTATTACTAAATCAACAAATATCTTTGTGTCAAAGCAGCAAATGCTAGTACTGGTAGCTCACTGCTGTGTTTCAACAACAAAAGTATTCAAGGACAATGTTGGGTAAGTTTACAAGCTATCTGGTGGTTATTGATCCTAAATTGCATATCTATGGTTACTTTTTTCTCTGTGCATGAAAAGCCTAACAATTGTGGGCCTAAACCCTAGTTTTTACTTACATGAATACGTCAGTAAGCTTTATGATTATGAAAACTGATTTAGGGATATTTCATGCACACACTGCATTCAATGAGTACCCTTAAACTGCTGGAACGAGATGGTCAGTTACTTGGTTTAACCTTTTGCCCACAAAAGGCCAATACTTTGGCTTCCTAACATATTGGTTGTACGGATTGCTGGGTGAAAGGGTTAAATGATATAAAATTATAAAATGATTGTATCGCTTGTTTGAAAAAATCTTATCTAAATGGTGGTGAGTTTTAAATCTTCATCTTGTCATAAATAAACTAATACAATACAATGCAATACAAGATCGCCTTATTAAATCAACCTTGGCAAAATGCAAAGTCAAAACACAATACATGGTAATACATAATATATATATGCCTTGCATATCAAATACAAATCAAAAGTTATTGGAAATTAAAATTATTTTTACTTTTACATCCTGAATATAATAATCTTATAATAAAGTAACACAACTAGCTTCAAGTGATTAACTGGTGTATTCTATTTCATGGGACAGCTTATATCATCGGCCAGTGTTTATTCTAGCCATCTTGACATTGCAGGGGGGGTTTGAAATGTTTGGGGGAGACAAGATCTGTCTCTCCACGCTTTTTTTTTGGGGGGGGGAATTTCCATCCCCCAAGCCAACATATACAAATTTTTTGGGGGGAATTTTAAAACTTTGGGGAATTTCTCCAAACAGGCCTAGAATAAACACTGATCATCGGCAAACTACCCAATCACAAAGCATTTGCTCTGATTCATTCAATAACCTAAGAACAGCACATACAAGAATCTTCAGCATAAAAATAACAACGAGCCATTTGACTTACCAAGTACTCGAACTTCGCATCTAGGTACTTCTTGATAGTAAGTCTAGTATCTGGTACTGCCTTGTTGAGATAAGTATTTAGATCGTTTATCATCTAGCGACAAACAAGTTATTCACTTATTATTACAATTATTAATATTATTATCAGTTCCGAACTTAGAAACACACAGAAGATGGTTCTGCATACCATAGTCAATCAATCATAAACAACACACAACTTTGGAATGAGCAAGTCAACAATTAGCTGCATCTGAAATAGCTGAAACTACTGAAAAACACACCCCAAATACTTTTGTAATAATTTAGAGAAATCTTCATGAAAGATTTTCACAGTAAATAACAGCAGTCAACCAGAGTTTGATATCAGGTAATGGAGATTGTGTCTCTTTGGCACACAAACACACACACACACACACAAATAACAACAAAACTTAGCAATATAAGTAAGTAAGTAAAAGCGTTCTTATATAGCGCCTCTTCAGTCTTAATATAAAAAAACCATACACAATAGGTCCCATAAAATTGGCGCATCAGCCCCCCCCCACTCCATCCTCGTGTTGCACCTACTGGTTTGACAGTCTTCAGCATCTTAATGGATGACTTTTCTATGCTCCGGTGAGCTTCTCCGAAAGTCGTGAAGACTTCGCTTGCCTGCGGCTGAGGCTCGCGAACCCCGATGCTGGCAAAAACATCTCCAAAAGCTAGAGAAATAAGATTCAAAAATAAAACTATTGAAAATCACAACTAACTAATAAGTCGTCATATTATTACCAGAATAAATCAGTGTTACAGAACATAAATATTAAGAGTAATAATTAGAGTGGTTTTCACACAGAGGCTATAATGACTCCTAAACCACTTTAAATCATGTTATTATGATTATTATTATGATTGCAATTTTATTATTATTATATTATTATTATTATTAGTAGTGGTGTTGGTAGTAGTAGTAGTAGTAGTAGTAGTAGTAGTAGTAGTAGTAGTATATCTATCCTACAGACCAAATTTTTAAATTCAGTTATGAGCCCAAGAAAACTGATGAAATAAGATCTACTTCAACTTAACCCTCCCCCATAAGGCCGATATTTCAGCTTCATAACCCATTGGTTAGCAGCACGGACCAGCAGCAGCAGTCATAGCCAAGGTTAATAACTTTGCATATCAACAAAGTAATCACAATGGATTTTAAAAACAGAGGAATTTCTGTTGTTAAACATGAATTTCTAATCATCTTTTACAAATCTTTTACTTTATTAGCCCAAGAAAACTAATGAGACAAATCTACTTCAAAACTTTTTAGAAGGCGATATTTCAGCTTCTGTTCCATTACAGACCACTGCAGATAGTTTCGGCCATTTTCAACAAAGTAATTCAATGGATTTTTAAAACAATCCATCTGTTAAAGATAATGCTAATCAGCTTTCAATCTTTATCTTGTATTACCTTTCTGAGCTTGAGACAAATAAAAACACTTTTACTTATTTAATATCGTCTTTTCCATTGATAGAATTAGGTTCCGGCCATTTTCTCCAACTCTTCTAACTTCTTGACCAATCCATCTAGAAGATAATGCCACAGCATCAATGATATCATGCATAGCACATATCGCATATCTTTTAGATCTAGCTTTAGGACATACCTGTTTGGCTAGGCCTGTCCCCCTTAGATTGCTCCCCCACTGATCAGATTGAACTTTCTGGTTTACCCGACTCTTTCAGACTGGATTTGGTGCGCCATCGGCTGATGCTCTGGGCATTATGATAGTGGCGCCATAGAAGTTTTTTGATTGATTGATTGATTGATTAACAAACTACCTGTTTCATAAGTGCCTACTGTGTGCTACACGGCTAATTTATAAATTAACTCAACCAACTAATCCATCAAAGTCTATAGAAAATATCTCATTTTCATTTTGATGATGATGATGATGATGATGACAACCAGGTTTCATGTGTCTCAGATGGATCTGTCCTGTGCAAAGAAACTGAAAACATCTGTTCCAGGTGAGATTTGAACCCACAACCCACAAAACCCACAAGTAACATCTTCACCACTAGAAGTCTTATGTGCAGTTTGTTCTGTTGTTGTACCACAGATGCTGTAATTTCTTCTTCTTCTTCTTCTTCTTCTTCTTCTTCTTCTTCTTCTTCTTCTTCTTCTTCTTCTTCTTCT
>CM030864.1:4923605-4968605 GCA_018105865.1 Metaphire vulgaris | reverse complement strand
CAGTACTTCTGTGTTAATTTCACTGCTGTTGCTGTCATCCGAACTTCGTGGCGAGCCCCACTGGGCGTGCCTAATGGGGCGAATATCCCCCCCAAGCGACGAAACCCTACCATACCCGCTTAGCATCGGGACCTATCGCAACGGTGCTGCTGCTACATGCAGCGTTGGAACGACTTTATTATTCCGTTATGAGTAATACTTAACTTCTGGCGTCTATCGTACGGCATGAAACAAAATTACCCTTTTGATTATCTCAGCATGACCGCGGTCGATTGACATCAGTGACACACACACGATCGCCATCACTGCCCCCCCAGCGAATACAGCAACAGAGTTACACCGGTGGCGAAGCCAGGGTTGCGGAATTGGGGAGGGGACATCGACATCTTCGGATGATAAGAAAGATCTTCAAGAAGAGTTTTTTGCACATTCGCGTTTTCTCTTTTCGATCGTGTTACTTTTGGCTGGCCTATACCACCCTGCCAAAAAAATTCCACGACGGTTTCGCCCAAATTCCACGACCGGGTCTCAGCGAGAATAGGGGACCCGGGTCCCCGTCGTACACGGGGTTATTTATAGGATTATCAATTTAGGGGGGGGTGTCGGTATATTTTGGGGGTCCCTGCCGAAAAAGTATGACAAGTGAAAAAGGTCTTTCCGGGCTCAGATTGTGGGGTGTTAAGGAGTGTCGGTCTCAGATTGGAGGAGGGTGTTGGGGTGTTTTAAGGGGGTGTACAAACATCTTTGCCCGTACCTCTCGTGGTACGCCAAAGAGGTACGCTGAATATTCTGTCACGTTTATATTTCACTGAAATTCAAAATGCAGCTTTTGTTCGGTTGGCAGTGAATAAGAAGTCTTACATTTATATAGCGCTCTGATGATAACGCACTAGTCGTAAGCCTAATGTGTTATGCAGACCATGTTGATTTCCACTCTCAAAGTGTCTGAGAATCAAATCCAGGTCGACGGCATGCCGGGTCCGTCGCTCTACCAACTGAGCCATCGCGTATAAGAATGGCAGAGGTTAACACTGACATCTGGCGAAAAAAATCAGAGGAACAATGCTCGATCTGCAGGGGTTGGGTAGGATCTGACCCTCCTACTGGTTCAGGACGATCCTCCTCCGTAGGGTGGAAAATCGATCCCCAACCAACCCCCATCCCCCCACTAAACTTAGCCGATCAAGTATAACGCCCACTTCATGCTTTATACCGTGGCATGCGATTGGTTGAACTGGTTTCGACCTAACTGAGGGACTGAATAATAAAACAATCCAATACTTAGTCACTGGGCGTGAACATGTCGTGTGACCAGCAATGCGTGTTCCTATAGTCGCGGCGTAGGCTGTCTTTGGCTTATGACGTGGTTTTTGATCCAGCTTCGGTCAGGCCGACGGAAGAGCATGTCTTAGCCTGGGTCGGTCGTAGGAAAACTCGGCGACGTGAAACAGTTTGCGGAAATCTCTGTTCCAAGCCTCGTTATCCTGGTAAACGGTCGCGAGGAGTTGTTCTATTGTTTGCGTCAAAGAGATATATTTATTTCGGCAAGTTCTCGCGTTACGCTTGCAACAAGTTAGCAAAGAGATCGTAAGACTATAACCTATAGTTTTAGCGCGAAAGAGGAGTTCCACGCTCGCGAAAAAGTAATAACATAGAACTCACTTCGTTTTACTTACTTCAGTGGCGTCGCCAGGAATTTTTGGTTTGGCGTGTAAGATTCGACATATTACAAAAAAATTCGAATCTGGTGGTGGTCAGTGGTTGTGGGGGCGTGACTTTTGGGATGCTAATGGGGGCTTATATTTACGACAAATTACTAAATTCACGTGGTGGTCAGTGGCGTAGCGTGACTTTTGGGGGCCCGGGGGCGGCATCCTTGATATGAGGCCCCTTAGTTTGGGGCTGAGAAGCAAAAAAAGGTCGTCGTCCACGTTTTTAGTGTCGAGGAGCAAAAAAAAGGTCGAACGTAATATATATACAGGCCATATTCAACTTTCACTCATTGTTGTCGTTAGTTATCCTGTCCGCCTCCTTGCCTTCATCTCAGGCCGCGAATATACTAAAATAATATATAACTTGTTATCTAATGCTTAAGAAATATTTCTAAGGGTTTTTATTTTCAACTTGCCTATTTTCTGTTACCTAAGAAGTTAGTAAGAACTATATTTTTGTAGGCAAGATGTTTTGGTGGGCTTAGTTTAAAAAATCGAAAACTAAAGCTATTGGAAATGTTCTTGCGTTAGGTCAACCTTATGCGCATCAGACATTAATTCGTGACCAGACAGGAGATCACGTGACACCGGTGAAGTCATGAATTCATCTGATTACACCTGTTGAGGATAATGAAAGTACCTCTGGCGCTTCTTTTTACCCTCTGCTGTGAACTTTTCCTGGCAATGGATCGCTTAGCAACAGCAGCAGCAGCAGCCGAAACAGGTAAGCTGGCTAGATTACCATTTCAGGTGTCGCGTATGGCAGGAATGAACCTAATTTTGAACGGCTTAAAATATCACAGCTAAATGATTTAAATGGGACGTTAACATTGGCGTAAACTTGAATGACAAAGTGAGAAACCCAATCAATATACATTCTCATTTCCCTAGGGTAGCCTTCAGGGGCGTAGCCAGGAAATTTATTTGGCGGGGGGGGGATAATGCGAATTTGGGCGATAAATCTTTTAAAAACTTTTAAAATCTTAAAAACACATTAAAAACTTTAAGGTAGCCTGATTTTTTTTTGGGGGGGGGGGAGATATACTGATATTGATACTGATAGCAAACGATCTCACCTCTACGTTCCCTCTCCGTCCAAGACCGTGAAGCTTGGAGAAAGATCCGTGACTCGGGGCAATCCTCTCCTTTGGAACGCACTTCCAGTTTCAGAGACCATGACAACCAACTTCGAGTCGTTCTTATCGAACCTTAAAACTCATTTATTTCGTTTATCGTATGACTGATTTTTGTAAAACGCTCTTGCCTTTGGCTTTGGCCATGCTATAGCGCTACATAAATTATCAAGTAGAATAGAATAGAATGGATATACCCTCCCCATCGCTACGTCCCTGGTAGCCTCTCAAAAAGTGTGGGAGGAGGGGTTGGGCCTAGAGGCTAGTCGAAGTTTACGCCTATGAGATGAGAGTGAACGTAATTGTAAACCAATAAGACAGGGTTGTAGGCCTACACGGTGACTAATTGATAACTAATAAGCGCCATGAATAAAAGGGATAAGTAAGTAAACGGCAATTAAATAAAAGGAGTAAGTAAATAAAAAGCAAAGACAAATTGCTTAGTAAAGCCAGCTTAAGGGAGAAAGGCATGAGGGGCCGGACCCCCCACCCCCACCCCCACCCCCATTATGGTTGGGACGGGTCGTGGAATTTGCGCAAAATCGTTGAGAAATTTGGAAGGAGGTGACGCAATCGAATACACGAAATTCTCGAAGAGTTTTTTGCTCGTTGGAGAGTGTTTTATCGGAAAGTGTCGATGCCCCCTCTGTTCCGGAACCCTGGCTACGCCACTGTTGCGTTGAATAGGTGCAGCAGCGTCTAAAGTGCGCCGACTGTCCTTGGTTCGGACGTGGGCCGCCGCCAAACGCATGCAAATGCTTATGTTTTTCATTTATTATGCGCGCTAATAATATAATTCATTAAGGGTCATCCATATATTACGTACGCATTGATGGGGGGGGGGGTAATTGGATTTAGGAGATTTCGTGTACGGATGCGGAGGGTAGCGGGAGTGGTCCGTACAAATTTTTATATATCCGCCTATGTAAAAAAAAATTTTTAAAAACCCAAATGTTTCAGGCAGAAGACTGGCTGAAAGTTGCACACACAAGATTTGAACACAATTACTTTCTCATGGGCAGGCATTGAGTCACGAGAATTGTTCATTCGCTCGGGCTCGTTAAAACACATTTCTTGTTTTACCACCGTACGTTTTGTGTCTATGGCTAAAAAAGTAGTAGTAGTAGTAGTAGTAGTAGTAGTAGTAGCAGCAGTAGCAGCAGCAGCAGTAGCAGCAGTAGCAGTAGCAGCAGCAGCAGTAGCAGCAGCAGCAGCAGCAGCAGCAGCAGCAGTGGTGGTGGTGCAGCAGCAGCAGCAGCAGCAGTGGCAGCAGTGGCAGCAGCAGCAGTAGCAGCAGCAGTAGCAGCAGCAGCAGCAGCAGTAGCAGCAGCAGCAGCAGCAGCAGTAGTAGCAGCAGTAGTAGTAGTAGTAGCAGTAGTAGTAGTAGTAGTAGTAGTAGTAGTAGTAGTAGTAGTAGTAGTAGTAATTTTTCAACAGAGTGAGGGCAAATAAGCTAATTTATAGGGGACGGGACCCAAAAATGTACGAACTGCAAGAGGGGGAGAGGATATGAAAATATTACTTTTTGCTGACGTAATATAGGGCCTATGGATGGTCCCTAATGCACTTGACATCAGACTGGTCAGACCCGGGCTTGAACTCGAGTAGGCAGGATAACTCTGCTCACTTCAGAGACCGTAGGCGTTAACTTATATTGGGCCTTTAGGTTTTGAGCCCCCACTTTTGAGATAAGTGGAAGGGAGGGTAAAGGGGTTGAGTCCTTCCCACTTTTTCATACAAGTTTACGCCAATGAAACAGGTCACCAAGACATTCAGATTTTCATGGCTGATTTCTTCATATGACATCGATTTTACTTGCTGTGTTGCATAATCGAATGCAGTTGATATGCTACACTGTATGTGTTCAATGCTGTGACCCTCATTGACCTTTTTACTCACTGATTGAAACGACACTGTGAAATTATTCTTATTCAACGCCATCTGCAGTCAAACGACGCATAATAATAATAATAATAATAATAATAATAATAATAATAATAATAATAATAATAATAATAATAATAATAATAATAATAATAATAATAATAATAACGCAGTTTCACGGAACTTTCACAACATAATAATAATAATACCACTAATAATAATAATTTTATTAATAACAATTTTAGCAATAATAATAATAATACATTGGAAATCTTTATTCACAGGCGGTACGTTATAACCGAGGATTCGTTATAACCGAATCCGTTATAACGAAATTCTACTGTATTATTATTATTATTATTATTATTATTATTATTATTATTATTATTATTATTATTATTATTATTATTGCTATTATTAATTCTACTGTATTATTAAAAGTGTCCAATTAGTCCTATTAGTCCTATTCAAAAAATTATTTTGACGAGTTTTATAATTTTGTTCTGTTCTTGTCTGTCTGTCTGTCTCTCTCTCTCTCTCTCTCTCTCTCTCTCTTTCTCTCTCTGTTCTCAGATGTACTCCGCCAGATGAAGACCAATTCCAGCGGCGGCGACGGAATCCACCACGGCGTTCCAGTTTTCCAGCTGGAACCCGACGAACTGTACGTGATAGTAAAGAGCAGGCCGTTGACGATCACCTGTCGAGCGGCACCGGCCGTGCAGATCAACTTCATGTGCGGCGGTCAGTGGATCCACCCGAACAAGCACAGCAGCGTCGAATTCGTCGACGCCGAGACGCGGGAAAAGGGCGTCGAGGCGAGCATCGAGGTAACGAAGGAGGAGGTCGAGGACGAACCGAACCCGGACAGGTTCTGGTGCGAGTGTCACGCCTGGAACAGCCTTCCGGACAACCAGCCGAGATCCGTCAAGAGCAGGCGCGGATTGATACAGGCCGCGTGTAAGTACGAGTCAGATCGGGACGTTTTTTCTTCAAAGGGAACGCACGGGAACGGCGTTCCCACACCTGCATGGGCAGTGATGTTCCAACACCCCCCAGGACGATTATAAGGACAAGGATATAGGACGAGGATAAGGACAAGGATAGGACGAGGATATGGACGAGGACCGATCCAAGGACGAGGACCAGGAAGGACCTGCAAGCACAAGGACCACAAGGACTGACCCCCAAGGACAAGGATCAAGGACAAGGACAAGGACCAACCTCTGTCAGACAAAAAGTCGGATAGGAAAAAACCAAACACAATTTCATTTCGAATCACAAAATTAGAAAAGCAAATTTTAAAAAAAACAACATAATGTAGTCAACAGCAATATGCATTTCAAATCCTTTGACTTTAGCCAATGTTACTGCGCTTAAAAATTGTCAAGTTTAATAATAATAAAAAATAATAATAATAATAATAATAATATAATAATAATAATAATAATAAATGAAAAAGTGTTTAGCTGATCATCATGTATATACGGTGAGATAATTATGAGACCATTTTGCGAAAACACTCGTTCAACTGGAGCCGACGTCGCAGGGAAACAAAGAATTCTGCTAAAGAATCAACTGTTATTATAACGAAACAATGACTAAACATTTTTTGTTGCCAAAATATAAATCCACATACTACTCTTACCTTGGAACATAATTGTCAGTACAATTGAAAATGGTATACAAGTAATTTGGTCTTATAAGGACTTTTCAGGACTAAGTTACAAGGACCAGGACAAGGACCGATCTGCAAGGACGGGGGGACGAGGACCGAACCCCAAGGACGAGGATAGGGAGGGGGACGAGGACAAGGACAAGGACAAGTTCAAGGAGTCCTTAAGGACAAAAATTAGGTGATTAACATCACTGGTTTTTTGACCAATAACATCGAAATGAATCTAACACAGTGTTTTATCCAGACTCCAGGCCTTTGGGGGAATTGAAGCCTTTGGGGGGAGGGAATTACTAGGATTATGGAGGGGAAAACACACAGTTCACTGCAAAATTTGTGTAAGTGCTGGGATTTTGGGAGGGGAGGGATGTTGAGGCTTGGGGGGGGGATCTTCCCCTTAACAGGCCTGTATGAAACACTGATCTAACTTCACGTGCATTCGAAACTGTAAGCCTCTAGAAATCAACTGATCGATATTTCTGCCAAGTTGTCGACATTATTGATTGTCTTGGGTGGTAAAGTCATGCCTTATAGCCATTAGGTTGTGGTATAAAATATTGTAGAATTGCTAATATTGAAATTGAACGAGGCAGTGATGTATAATGACGTAACGATCTTCGTCTCGCAACAACAGTTTTGATTTATGCGTTCGGATATTTTTCCGATTTTGATAGATTTGAGAAAGAGATTCGAGCGGGAACCGATCAATACAATTGTGGAGGTGAAATCGGCCGCACAACTGCAATGCCTGCCTCCAGTTGGTCTACCGCTGCCAGAGGTTAAGTTCTCTTTTTAGTCAAGTAAAATAAGTACAAGATTTTACAAATTTACACGTTTACACAGCGCATCCTTGAAGAATGTCTAGTGAAACCAAGTCTTTACAGTAGGCTATGTTTGTGTGTGTTGCAATTGATTATTTTTAGCGTAATAAGTTGGAGTACATTGTAATGTAAACGCAAAGCCATAGACCTTGTAAACTTTTGTTTCAACCAAGCTTCGAGTGCTTGGCACTGCTTGTCAAGTTCATTTCTTTACTGAAAACTAAAACATTTATGTTAAGCATTAAAATGAAGTTCTGACAATGGGCGTACACACAATGGGGCAAGAGGGGGCACCTCAGAAAATGCAAATCTACTTGTTGACTAACTATTCTTTGGAGTTTAGCCAATATTTTCACACTAAATCAATACTCAAGGTGAAATCGAGAAACCTAACTTTAACCAAGAACTGTGGATTTGAACATCTTGAAAACTATATTAACCGTGACCAATGCGTTTTTCCTTCCTCCCACCCAGGAATATTTTACACCCCCTAAACCCCTCAACACCCCCAATTTGAGACCGTGACCCTCAACACCCGCAACACCCCAATCTGAGCCTCCTGGGATGACCGTTTTTTCTTGTCAGATTTTTCGGCATGCATGGACCCCCTAAAATATACCGACACCCCCAAATTGATAAATCCTAGAAATAGCCCTGCCTCCTCTCACCTAGAAAATTTACGTGGGTGCCACTGGTTCCGACGATAACGTGTGCATGATGCTATTTTTAGGTGTTCTGGATGAAGGATGGCGAAATTCTTGACGCCTCGCAGAGACGTGAATTTGATCATTTCCAACGAAGGCAGTTTGATCATAAATCAGGCGCGTCTGACGGACTCCGGGAACTACACGTGCGGCGCCCAGAACATTGCGAGCAGACGACTTAGCGAGTTTGCTTTTCTCACAGTCTACGGTCAGTTCAGACCTTGGAAATTCTTAATATAAAAATTAAATTCATTAACTACCGTACAAGATAAAGCATTCAGCTGTCGAGCGGTTTCCATTTGAATTCTGTATTTCACTGTCGTATAAAAATTATAAATGGGTCGGGTTAACCGTGGGCTGGGTCGGATCGGGTCAGAAAAAGTTATGGTTGAAGGAAAGGTTATTGTTGTCAGTGATTTTGGATGACTTTTAAGAATTTACTTTCTCGCGAGTTAAGCGCTCTTGACTTTAGCCTTCGCTACGCCCACTGCGCTCTATAAAAATCTTAAATACTACTACTACTACTACTACTACTACTACTACTACTACTACTACTACTACTACTACTACTACTACTACTACTACTACTACTACTACTACTACTACTGCTACTACTACTGCTACTACTACTACTACTACTACTACTACTATTATTATTACTATTAGTAGTAGTAGTAGTAGTAGTAATAGTATTATTATTATTATTATTATTATTATTATTACTATTAGTAGTAGTAGTAGTAGTAGTAGTAGTAGTAGTAGTAGTAGTAGTAGTAGTAGTAGTAGTAGTAGTAGTAGTAGTAGTAGTGGGCCTAGTAGTGATGAGATTTCAAGTGTTCCTCCACAGGAATCAGGTTTGTCGTTTTCGGGGGTTGTTTTGTTGTTGAGCAGTGAACGGGGGTTGGTCGGCGTGGGGGCCGTGGAGCGAATGCAGCAGTCAGTGCGGAAGAGCCTTCCAGCGCCGGATCCGCGTCTGCGCCAACCCGAGTCCCACGAACGGAGGAGCACCTTGTCAAGGAGATTCCTCACAGAGACTCACCTGCCCCAACACCTGCCCAGGTGACCGATGCGTCGTTTTTACCAATTACTAATTCGCAATCATCGCCATTTGGCATGAAGCCAGGGTTATATCTAGGATTATCAATTTGAGGGGGATCGGTAAATTCTGGGGCACCACTGCCAAAAATGTCTGACGAGCAAATAAAAGATCATCCCATAGCTAAGGTTAAAAGGGTGTTGGGGGTGTCGGTCTCAAATTGGGAGTGTTAGGGGGTGTAAAAATATCCTTGCATTACGCCCTTCTTGTGTTATAGGCCTAGATAGATAGATAGATAGTTTATATCCAGCACAATTGAAATGACATAGACTACAGTGTAGCCTACAAGAGTATAGGACATACATCATCATTAATAATAGAACATTAAAGTACCTTAATTAAACGAGCAACTGAAAGCACTGTCAGAAAAGAATAAGAAATCTAGTGGTACTTAGATACCGTTCAAAAGTAATGGACACAAACTTCTATCATAATACTAACTTGCTGCAGTTGAAAACAAAGTAGCAATGTAAGGAGTATTTAATCAATAATAATTAAAGTTTTATGCAATGAGTAAAGTTAAAGGACTAAATGTAGGTCCCGTACTCGAGTTCGAGCGTTGGGTTCCGGCGCTTATCTCCGGCCTGGGCAATCAGCGACGTACAGTAGGTGGTATAAATCAATTAATCTGGGGTAGGTTGCCATTACTTTCCCCAGACCCACGTTTTACCTCGCAGCTTGATGCTGCTCCTCATTTTTCCATCGCCCAATAGCGAGGAAGGCTTATTCGCCCTTAGGGCTCCTGTGGGAATTGAACCCGCGACCTTCTGCTCCATAGTACAACGTTGTTACCACTCTTCTAACTTCCCGCCCATTTATAATGAGTAGGCGTTAGTTATTATTGGAACTACAGACAGACATTCCATTTTCCTATTCAACTTATATCAGAGTACGGGTAAGATTTTTCTAGTAAATTTGGTGATATTTCTGCATTGGTAGCCACAATATATCCACACTCCATAGTGAGTGTGTGGGAGTGTGTGTGTGTGATTGTATGTTTGTTTGTTTGTTTGTCCGTGTGCCGTCTGTTTGCTCCACTCTTCTCTCTCATTCATAATCTGCTTTATAATGGCGCTTCATCCGCATTTACAAACACGCGTGCTTTGGTATAAATGTATTTGCGTTCTCGAACAATAAGTTACTACACCCGATGAACTTTAGCTTTCACTCGTAGTTTGTTTGCTTAGCTTAGAAAATGCGCTATAAGAAACCCACACCAGAAGCGTTTTTGAACAATTCTAACAGCCTGTCACTGTGTCACGCTTGTGTCTGTCTGTCTGTCTGCCTGTCTGTCTGTCTATTTATCTACCTGTCTATTCATTTGTCTGTGTGTCTGTCTCTGTCGCGTGATTTAATACAGCATGTCGACTGCAAATATACAATGGCGGCTCCAGGATTTGGCAAGTTGGGGACAGTTGGAGTGGCAACTTCTAGGCATGGGTTCCAACCATTTGTTGATAGGTATTTAGCAGTAAGCATAGGGTCCCAGCAGGGGGTCACTGGGGGTGGGGCAGGCATTCAATAGGGGTCCCACGGCCCCCGGGTCCCCCGTGTGGAGCCGCCACTGCAAATATGGACACGTAGAAAGGTCAATGTGCTGCGCTTTCTGTTTGGCAGTCGACGGTGTCTGGTCGACGTGGTCTTCGTGGTCGACCTGTAACCCCGACTGCAGGCACCATCGTCGACGCATCTGCGACGGTCCGTCGCCGACAGATGGCGCTCATCAGTGCAGCGGAAGCGACCTGGAATCGTCCAACTGCACCGGCGGAATGTGCAAAGGTACCAGGCGGATCTAAGGCTTAAAACACATCTCTTTCAGTCAGCATTCCCTCCATAGTCTGTCTTGCTGTTTCCCATTGAACTGACCTGGTCTTTTGCAAATGGATTTGAAGTACCATCCATTGATACCCTTGGGTATTAGAACTGGTGCTATAGAAGACTGCAAATCTATTATTATTATTATCTATCATATTAAAATCGTTATCTGTATGTCTGTTACCTTCAAGCGTTCTGATTGGTTGACTATTGCTAGACGGTTTAGACCGTTTAGTCCTTACGTCGCGATGCATTGGTGGGCGAGCGTTGACTATTGGTAGACGGTTTAGACCGTTTAGTCCTTACGTCGCGATGCGTTCGTGGGCGAGCGTTGACTATTGGTAGACGGTTTAGACCGTTTAGTCCTTACGTCGCGATGCGTTGGTGGACGATGTTCGAAGACGACGTTGCTATTGGTAACAATTGTTCGTAGAACCGGTTTAGTCGAGTCATTGCAGCGTCAGAGGGCTGGGCGTGCGACGACGTTGCTATTGGTAACAATTGTTCGTAGCTTGAGGAAGTTGCGCAATTTAACGTACATTTTAACGTACACAAAAAATACGTGTACAGCGTCACAAATGGTCACAGTGGCGTGATTTTAACGTACATTAACGTACATTTTAACGTACACAAAAATACGTGTACAGCGTCACAAATGGTCACAGTGGCGTGATTTTAACGTACATAGGCCTAATTATTACCTGGCGCAGAGCTTGGCTAGGTTCTTCATTGAAATGTTGTTTCCATCATTATCCTGCACTGCGAGCGAAGACGCGAGAAGGCATCTTTCTAGTTATTATTATTATTATTATTATTATTATTTATTTATTTATTTATTTCTTCCTGTCACAGATGATCGTTTTGTCATGATCTTCGTCACTCAACTCTGTTATTCAACTTACTTATTGATTGATCTTTCAGATGTGATGAGTTCCTTCAACGGCTTGGGTTCGGGCGACCACAGAGCACGTAAGTTTAGTCACAGCCACCTTTGCCCCGGCAGTGTTTAATCTAGGCCATTTCCGGGGGAGAAAATTGCCCTCCCCCCGGACATTTCAAATTCCCCCCATAAATTTTGGAATACTACATGGACTAACAGCGGCCCCTATAGCAGAATTACCCCCCCGTCTTTGTCAGTTCCCCCGGATTTTTCAGTTTTTACCCCCCCCCCCGGAGTCCAGGAGTCTAGATTAAACACTGCTCCCCCGACTACTGTTGTCTTTACTAAATTGGGAAACCAGTAGCACTGAGACAAATCATAATTAACGCGTCTCAAACAGTTTGCGATTTTCTATATACCCTTTATACCTTTCTTTTTACCATTTGTTTATACCTTTCTTTATACCCTTGATACCTTTATCTTTTTACTGTGCCTAAAACAGTTTGTGATTTTCTATATACCCTTTATACCTTTCTTTTTACCATTTGTTTATACCTTTCTTTATACCCTTGATACCTTTATCTTTATACTGTGCCTAAAACTGTTTGCGATTTTCTTTATACCCTAATTACAAATAGAATCAGCCTAAACTTGGATAATTACAATATAATAGTAAGAGTCAGTGGCGTAGGCAAGATTAAGAATATAGGGAGGGGTATATAGACATTTTCGATTTAAAGCATCTTGACGAGCAAAAAGATCGAAAAAGGGGTAAAGGTCGCTGTGTCATGAACTTTGAACTTTCACGCATTCTCTTCGGCCATACTAGGCTACCTACCCCCACCACCACAAAATTTCTCACCGATTGTGCGCCGATTCCACGACCGGTCCCAGCCCGAATGGGGAAACCGTGTCCCCGTACCCACCACCCCGTAGCTACGCCGATGGTCAGAGTAACAGTTGAGGTGATTTTTTTCAGTGACAACGGAACTGCCGATTGACAACGGCTTTGTGTATATCGGACTGACAATGGCGAGCATGTTTCTCTTCACGATCCTGATAATAACAGTTTTTGTGGTACGACGTCGCAAAGTACACGTGCCTGGTATGCGACTCTTTATCAAATAAAATTTTGAATTGCTTCGTATAGGCATTGGCGGCTCCAGGATTTGGCAAGTGGGGGTGGACGGCATTTGGGTGGCAACATCTAAGCATAGGGGCCAACCATTTGTTGATAGGTATGATGCAGTAGGTATAGGATCCCAACAGGGGGGGCCACTGGGGGCAGGCATTAAATAGGTGGCACCGGCCCCCCATGTGGAGCCGCCACTGCATATAGGTTTAAAGATATTTTATTTTCATTCTGTTGAGCGTGGTTAATATGATTAATTCTTGTATCTATATCTTTGTTATTTAACTGCATATTGAATTTAAATTATTTAGTGTAACCACGGTGGGGAGGAAGATGTAGGGGAACCAGTCCGGCCCTCAATTCGGGCTGAGGTCGGTTGCAAAATTCGTGCAACACCGATGAGAATTTTTTCGGGGAAGGAATAAGATTATTTCCAACATAATTATTTGCTTAATTAGTTTTACAGCTTTTCTTTACCAAAGATACTATTTTACAGTCTGTTAAGTACCAGAACTCCCGGTCTAACTTTAGTAATACACAAAACTTCTGCAGCTGGAGCAGGAATTTGATTTGGGAGGGTATAAATATTTTGGGGTGCGACTTATCTATAGATATTAAATCACGTTGAGAAATCGTTTGGGGAAATTTCTAACCCCTACGCCCCTATGCTGAACAGAATGAGCAGCGTTGGCTCCATGTGGACAGAATGGCAGTGGGGCTGCCCAGGGGCCCCATATTGAGTGCCTGGCCCCCAGTGGCCCCTCTGTTGGGACCCTATACTTAATGCTACATACATTAAACAACAAATGGTTGGCCCCCATGATTAGAAGTTGCCACCCCAACGACCCCCCACTTGTCAAATCCTAGAGCCGCCACTGAGAATGAGCTGTTCACGTGGTTACTAGACAACTCGCCGACTACCATTTCGCCGACAAATTTTGACGAAACGCCGTGTCGGTGAAATGTAAGGCAATAGGCTAGATAAGCTTATAAAACCACAAAATTCACTTAATATTAGAATATTTTGCAACAAATGCATTTGATCCCATTTTTATTTTTCAGTTTTTGTAGCAAAACAACCTCAGATTCCAAAAGGTGAGAACGTTGTTCATTCAAATGACGAAACTTGAAATTTGATGCCATCGTTTTTAAACAGCAGTTTTATAACCAATACAGTTCACTCTAGATCGGCTTTACTCTTGACCGCAGCTATAGCATGGTAGCTGTAATACAGTGAAACATTAGCGAACTGAGTTATACAAAATGGCATTGGACATTTTTGGATCTCAGAGGACAGAGCTGTAACGTTCTTGCTCGAATTTATTAATCATTATTGTTATTATTGATTATTAAGCTGTGATCCAGTTTTGATATATATAATTAAAATTATCAGGCAATCTAGCGTGTCATGACAAGCTACTAAAAGCAGTAATATAGGCCATTAGGCCTACATACGGTACCTATGCAGTACAAACGGCAGTACATACGGTATAGGAGCCCATAGAATGTATTTGCCCTTAAGGGACCAGAGAAATGTTCCATGCCATAGTATGGCCCATACGCTCCTGGTATAAAAAGTTAGTATTCGTTTGGCTGTCTGTTTTCAAAATTATTTTCTAATTATCTCTAAATAGTAAGAATATGATAAAATTCTAGTTTTAGACAATTTGAATCAACAACGGAGACATTTTAATTAAAGCCTTTTGTCCACTGTAATCAGGGCGCGATTTGTAGGGGAAAGGGGGATTTCTCCTCCCCCACTGCCCAACTGCATCCCCCTACTGCTACATCTCCCCACCACTACATCCCCCCACTGCTACGCTTCCCCAACAACTACATTTCTCCAAGCTCAACATATTCCCACCACTGCTCCAGGTCACAAATCGCACCCTGACTGTAATGAATGCAATTGTCTGTACGATAGACTTGTTCCTTCATCCGGACATTACGAATACGGTGTTCTTGGCTCATGAGACGAGTGTAGGCCTAACAGGTGGATTTCCGAACAACCTCCACGCCTCTTCCGAAAAATTCTCTCTCTTCACCGACACCAACGCCTTTAACGTAACTATGGTCCAGTGCGGCGAGTCGCCGTACAGTCAACTGATGAGCACAACCGATTCGCTGTACAGTCAGATCAAGACCGACTCGGACAGCTACGACCCTAAGCAGGACACGACCTCACGGCAGCAGCAGCAGCAGCAGCAGCAGAAGCTGTCGCCGAGCTGTTCCATTCACGCCCAGCGAAAGTTTGCGTTCAAGTTGCCGTGTAATGTTGATGCAAATTCCATCAGTTGGGCTCGTTTCACCCCGTCTGGGGGTCGATTGACAATCCCAGAATCCGGTAGGGAAACAGTCAGTCAGTCAGTCAGTCAATAAATCAATTAATTTATTTGCTGTACTATCAGAAGCACAAGTAATTACAAAGGCAGATCAGTGGCGGCTCCACATGGGGAACCGGGGAGCCCGTGCCCTCTATTGAATGCCTGACTCCCCCAGTGGCCCCCGTTGGGACCCTATGCTTATTACTAACTACATACCTAGCAATATATAGATGGCCCTCATGCCTAGAAATTGTCAACCCAACGCCCCCTCCCACTTGCCAAATCCTGGAGCCGCCACTGAAGCAGATACCTATACAATCGCAGGAGAAATAGTAACCGCCATTGGTTAGCCAAAGCTATGCAATTAATAGTCTATGTCTGTTGATTGCTATCAATGTTAATATTAATTTAGAAGTCTAAAAAACAAGCTAGTGTATACACAACAGTGCAGGCCCGCCGAGAGAAATTCCGGGCCCCTGTGCAGAATGGCCGGCGGGCCCTGAAAATTTTTTAAAAATTGCTGACAACCCTTTTTTGCTTGTCATTGGTTTAACCCAAATTAACCGACACGATGTCATGTTGCAACTCTCGAAAACTAGTGATGACCTTTTTTCTTGTCGCTCTTTTTCACACTCAGTAGCGTCATTTTACACTTTTCTTGGGGCGAGATAATTTTTTGGCCAAATTTTGGGCAAATTTTGGGCAATTATAGGCAAATTTTTGGCAATTTTTTTTATTAATTTTGGCAAATTTGAAACTTTTTGACATTTTGGGGAAAATTTTGGACAATTTTGGCGATTTTTGCACATTTCACATTTATTTATTTACTTAATACATTATTTCTTCATTTTCCTTGGGGGCCCGCCTGCCCCTCCCCAAAATGACGCCCCTGTTCACACTGTTCATTTTTATGCTTTTGATGTCCTCAGGTCCGGGCCCCTTTTACTCGCCGGGCCCCCTTTCTTTAGTGTTATTATTGATATTATTGTTAATTATGCATATTAGGGTGGCCCAAAAAGACAAAGTATGAGATAGAGACCAGGGTACCATTTCATTTTGTACCTTTTACCAACCGTAGTACTAAGTAAAAATTTCAGGATCTTATTTTATCTGGAAGGGAGTGCTCAATGACCCACAAGTTTGACCATTGTACAGATTTCATAAATATTCTGTTACCTTACTGATTTACACATTATGCAGTAAATGGACGAAGGTGTGTAACATTCCATGTTCAGGAAACATGTTTGACTGTTGTCAGCAATAAATTTACAAAGTGCAATCGTTATATCGACGTGCTATAATAATAAAATTGTTGCAGTTTTACAGAAACAGTATCTAATAATACATAACGTGCCTACAATCAATGGCTTCAACCCACTGTTGTGAAATGATATTTCTTATTGGTACCAGGAACTTGGATCCACTAGTGAAACTACGGTACATCAGCTTCCAACCCTGAGACAAGTGCTGTAGTGTTCTATTACCGTCTAAAAGAAGTCAAGTCTGTGTGCACTTAATGCTAGTCACTTTACAGTTGATGAGCTTTTAGCAGTTTAGTCCAAAGCCACTGTTCCAGTTACATTCAAGAAGCATGCTGTGGAAAACTAGAACAATACAACACTGTGTGGCAAGTTGGCAACTGTTGAAAAAGAATATGGTATGCCACTCTTTTGATGTACAGCAAAAACAAGAACTGGAATTCACAAGACAAACAGACTCACTCTTTGATATTGCGCACGCTGATGCACTGACAGAAATCCGACTTGAGGAAGACCATAAATTCCTCATTGATCAACGGGCTGATCGAAAGATATTCATTTATACTGAAGACAAGAAATTTACCCAAATGCATGAGCAAAGAGAAAGGAGAAAACTGAAATTAGAAGCATGGAGGGAAAACCTGAAGCTTTCATGCATCAACTGCTGGCACTGGTTGCTGCATGACTGACACTGACATTGCTGAAACTTCTGACACTGGCATTTCAGACGATTTCACATCGACTCCAGCCAAAAGAGAAAGAAAACGTGAAGTCAGTGTTAATCATCAGCAGTGCTGTTCAGTACGAACACCACAGGTGCAAGGTGCATAGCAGATCTATTGTATGCTACAAAAATCATTCTCTTCTGAGACCAGAGACATATTTAAGCTCACCAAGGCAGAAAAATTGGCCTGAAAGATTTGTTCTCTTTGGTGTCCTTTACTATACCAAAGTCATGGATTTCAGCTCCAGCTGAGGCCCAGGATCAGATCTGCAGCTTTGGGTTGATCTTGGAAAATTTGAACTAATTGATCCACAGATTGATAAGGCTGCAAAGTCTGTTCTCAAATGGCATCTGTTTTGCCTTCCTCTCTGAATAAGTTGCAGTTGATGGCAAGGAAAAGCTGGTATACGATATGAGCAAAGAGCCCGGAGAGCGGAAAGTTTGAAGTGATCCAGCCATTCTGAATGAAAGAGTTGTCCTTGGAGACTGGACTACAACTCAGACATCATACCAGATATCAGCAGAGGACTTAACAGCTGTGGAAGCAGCATTTATCAGAGTTGCAAATAAAATGTGATTAGTGCAATGCGTCTTCCATTTTCCAGCTGTATAACAATAAATGCACTCTATTTTGTGATGTCATTCATTTGCAGACACCACCTGTTCCACATGACCATTTTCACACTCAAAGTCAAGTCATCATAGGCCATTGGACACATTTTTAGACCCAGTAAAATTGAGGGAATAATAATATGGGAAATCTGTTTGCACGGAAAGAAAATATAGCTACTGGGCAGTTTTCAGAATAAAAGTTACAACCCTGAAATAAAGAGAAAGGTTCCCTTTGGAGAGCTAAACATTGAATATCAGGAAAGGTGCAAAGTGTTTCTTCAATTTTTGTAACACTGCAGGAAGTACAGTTTTGTCAATAGACAAAGTTCTGCTCTTGTTTTATACAATACTACTAGGAGTGAATAGGTTCAGAAAGATTCAGCCTCCTAGCTATGATATTTCTGAAGTTATAGAGCTCTGAAGTTGTTAGAAAGCTGAAATAAAAAACGGCCGACCCTAGGTACTATGAACGTGAATATCTTAAAACTACTCAAGATAGTAGGCTAAAATTTTGAAGATTTTCATATGTATGTTTGAGGAACATTGGTGTTAAATTTCATAATTTTTGAGATGGTCGATCTGTTGAATTGTCACAGAATGACTCAAAACGGAACATTTTTTGAATCTTTGTGGTCATTGAGCACTGCCTTCCAGTTGGAATGAACAGCTGAAATTGCTTCAGAATACTACAATTACCTAATGGAACAAAAGTAGAGGGTACCCAGATCTTTAGCTTTAACTTTGTTTTTCCCCATGCAACTGTGAACCACCCTAATGCATATTCATCATCGGCCCGGGCCCCCTCAAGACCGCCGGGCCCCTGTGCACTTGCCCCCCCTGCCCCCCGCTCTCGGAGGCCCTGCAACAGTGTATAGATTTTGTTGAAAACGAAGCTAAATCTATCGCACGCCGCATTAAGTGCATACTTTACTTGGAGTCAGACATATTTTATTTAAATTTTAATCTGCTTAAATTTCTCAGTAGACCTACTTGATAGTACAGGGTGGCGCAAAAACCGGACTAGTCACATTTAGGCTTGCATTTAATATAGACCGGGTTTTTTGCGCAACCCTGCATTTTGATGCGTCAGACATGTTTTATTTAAATTTTAATCTGCTTAAATTTCTCATTACTTGATAGTATATTTATCAATGCCACGCTAAATGGGTAAGCGACCGTGTACGGAACAGGGCATTCAAACGCTGCGTATGAAAATCACTAAAGTGATGCTCCAAGACCAGAAACTGCTGTCAGAAAGAAGAAGGATTTTGAAATAATTTGTCTGTTGCAATATATATATATATATACATATATATACACATATATATATATATATACATATATATATATATTGCTATATATATATATATATATATATATATATATATATATATATATATATTGCTATTTCAACATTTCACCGGGTAGACTAGGCACCTATGAATAAGCAGCTACTACGGTAGACCTATCTGCTTTCTAAAGCGCTATAAAAATTCACGAGATTTTACTTACTTACTTACTTATTCTTTGGATAGCAGTGTCTACGGAATTGCATTTGCAGTGTGTGTGTGTGTGTGTGTGTGTGTGTGCATGTGTGTGTGTGTGTGTTGGTTCTTAGGTGTCAGTTTGACCGTGCCTGAAGGTGCTTTGCCAAACGGTTGCTCTCAGGAAATATTTCTGACAGTTTCTCGTGATGACAAAGACAGGCCAAAGCTTCCAGGTTCACATACTATTATTTTGTGACTATGCTCTTCTATGTATACTGTATATATACAGTATATATATATATATATATATATATATATATATATATATAATATATATATATGTGTGTGTTTACATATACTGTATATATGTTACAGTCAAAACGTGTAATTAGTCATTACACGAAATGACTAAAAGTTTCAGTCATTGTGTGTAACGACCAATAGGGTCAATCATTTCACGCAATGGCAAAAATAACCAGACATTTCATGCAATGACTGACTTTTCCAATGATTTATTTCGCACTTTGACTGACCGTTATATTCGCTAATATAATCCTACAAGACTGCGATTTCCGCGTCTCAAGCATGAAATTAAGAATTTTTTGGGTATAAATTGTATATTATATATTATATATGTTATATATGCATATATATATATATATGCTATAAATACTGTATTATATATACTGATTTTGGGGATATATATATGTATACCGATATACCCGCCCCCCGTCGTCACGCCCATAGAGAGAGAGAGGGAGAAGGAGGGAGAGAAAGAGGGAGAGAGGAGAGAGACGACAGAGACATAGACAAAGACAGACAGACAGACAGAACATTTAAGTAATGAGACATAATGAGCAATTTGGCAACGTTGGGGGGCAACTTCTAATCATGGGGGCCAACCATGTGTTGTTTAATGTATGTAGCAAGGGTCCCCAACTGGGGCCACTGGGGGCCAGGCAGTCAATGAGCACGGGGCCCCATCGGTGCCAGACATATATATATATATATATATATATATATATATATATGTATATTTAGAGAATATTGTGCTTACTCATCGGGGTCGATTTCTCTTTTCTTCCTCTTAAGATTCTCAGACGATGTTGTCTCCTGTCATCGTCTGTGGTCCGCAGAGTTTGACTCTGAGGAAACCAGTTATTCTGAGCTTCCAACACTGCGCCAGCATCAAGCACGGACATTGGACGCTGTTTGTTCATGGCAGCTCAACGTCTTACGACGAACAGCCTCAATGGAAGGTCTGTCTGTCTGTACTACTGCTACTACTACTACTACTACTACTACTACTACTACTACTACTACTACTACTACTACTACTACTACTACTACTACTACTACTACTACTACTACTACTACTACTACTACTACCACCACTACTACTAATAATAATCTATCATATTAAGATTCTTATCTGTATGTCTCTCTGTCTGTTACCTTCAAGCGTTCTGATTGGTTGACTAACTTGACTATTGGTAGACGGTTTAGACCGTTTAGTCCTTACGTCGCGATGCGTTGGTGGACGATGTTCGAAGACGACGTTGCTATTGGTAACAATTGTTCGTAGAACCGTAGTTTAACACGGTTTAGTCGAGTCATTGCAGCGTCAGAGGGCTGGGCGTGCGACGATGTTGCTTGGTAATAATTGTTCGCAGCCTGAGGAAGTTGCGCAATTTTAACGTACATTTTAACGTACACAAAAATACGTGTACAGCGTCACAAATGGCCACAGTTGCGTGATTTTAACGTACATAGGCCTAATTATTACGTGGCGCAGAGCTTGGCTAGGTGGCGATCATTGAAATGTTGTTCAGCATGAATTCAATGATTGGGTATTAGGTATAGGTATTGGATTAGTATTACCCTGCACTGCGAGCGAAGCGAGCGCGAGCGAAGCGAGCATCTCTCTAGTATTAATAATAATAATGATAGTAATAATAATACTGATAATAATAATAACTGAATTTTAAGTGATTTAGTAGGATTTATCCTGTGTTGAAAACATTTGCATATAAAGTATTAGGCTGATGTTTGAAATATTTCACTTTTGTGCTGCACTTTCAGATGTTGTCCAAACTCGGTCACGAAACAATTAACACGGAGATCTACGCCCAGATCGACGTAAACCAGTGCCACATTATGACCGAGAGACTGATGCGATTTACCCTTACAGGAGAACCAACTGCTACCGCCAAGGCCTTTAAAATTCTCCGATTGGCCGTATTCACACCGGCTGTGTCGGCGTCTAACGACTACAGCCTGAGGATCTACTTCGTAGAAGACACGTACGATGCCATTGAAGTAATAAGCTATATATCGACTGTTATTCGTCAAAACATCCTAAGATATGTCTTCTGGGTTACGTTGGATTATTGGATATTCTTTATCTGGAATATTAAAATTTATTTTTTGGAATATTATTGCACAGAGACTAACAGGCTAACATTGGCGGTTCCAAGAACTCTTGCTGGGGGGATGGGGTGCAATGAACTTCTAGGAAGTTGGTTGGGAGATGCACTGATTTTTAGGAAGATCCCGTTAATTGTCAAATGAGTTATATGTAAACGGTTTAGAAGAAATCTGTAGATTTGATTTATAAAATATAATGTTCAGAATTGATAATGTATAAAAGCCATTTTAGTCTGGTTGTACAAAGTCATAGTACAAAATCGAGTTTTCTATTGTTGGAAGCGAATTTGCCGATGACATTGTCTATGGATGTGTCTATATCTTTGGATATGCCTTAATGCTAATCAGTTTAGACGATCATCTTCCATTGAAGACGCATTTTTGGTGGGCCGGTGGGGAGGGGGTACGCATCCGCAGTCATCCTCAACGTGAACCGGCAGTGGTCTCGAAAGTGGACTCGGCGACCTTTTTGCTCGTCAAACATTTTGTTATCGGCTTGTCTTATAGGGAAAGGGGGGGCGGGGAGGGAGGACGATAAATCGACTTAGCCCCGGGCGTCAACCACTCTCTGCACCATGGTTATTTTTAGGATTATCAATTTGGGGGTGTCGGTATATTCTGGGGGGGTAGATCCCTGCTGAAAGAGCCTGACAAACAACAAAAAAGTCATCCCTGACTCAGATTGGAGGGGGTGTTGGTCTGTTGGGGGTGTTGGTTTCAAATTGGGGAATTTGGGGTGTTAGGGGGGTGTAAAAATATCCCTGCTCTGCACGCCACTGGGTGACCAGCAAATACGTCTTCTTGGGTGTTTTCGATTTTAGGGAGTAATGCAGGTAGAAGGAACGCTTGGAGGCAGGCTTCTCGACACTCCGAAGAACATTCTCTTTCAGTACGGAGGAGGAAATCTTTGTCTTTCGATCGAAGACTTGCACTCAAGCTGGCAATGTAAAATGTCAGCCAACTGTCAGGTGAGGCAACCCCCAGCACCACCACCCCACCCATCCCCCCCGCGAAAATGGATCATCTTCGGGATGTCATTGTCTTCTCTGTCCCCGTACGCGCGCACACACAAACACACACTTTTTCTTATTTAAAAAAATCATAGTCTGCCTTACTGCTTCCCACTCCCGCTCTGACTGATCTCTGGAACTGACCTCGTATCAGTCGTATGTCGGTAATAATTTGGAGTACCAACGATTGATACTTTTGAATATTAAAATCGGCTCTATAGAAGTTTTTAAATTAAAAAAACACACAAGAATAAAAATACCTGCAACGAAATTCATCCATTGTAATAATAATAATAATAATAATAATAATAATAATAATAATAATAAGGTTTAAATAATAATATGGTAATAATTAATAATAACCATTGTTAAGGGATAAAGAGGGACTTAAGGGATAAAAAGGGATAAAGAGGGACTTAAGGGATAAAGAGGGACTTAAGGGATAAAAGGGATAAAGAGCTCGGACTTAAGGGATAAAGAGGGACTTGGAGGGTTAAAGAGGGATAAAGAGGGACTTAAGGGATAAAAGGGATAAAGAGGGACTTGGAGGGATAAAGAGGGACTTAGGGATAAAAAAGGGATAAAAAGGGACTTGGAGGGACAAAGAGGGACTTAAGGGATAAAAAAGAGGGATAAGGAGGGACTTACAAAAGAAATTCTATACCAGAATATCATAACTTCCAGTAAGCAACTAGTCTAGCATTTCTGATTTATTGCATGGGATGTTCTACTGCATTCTATGAGCTCGAAGTTTTTGCAGGAGATTCCGTTTAGTCACATATGGAGTGGAACACAGAACTGCCTTCACTGCTCGTTTGCCTTGGAGCACTTGGACCGAACGGACCACCTGTTGACCTGTGACATCTACGTCTTCCAGAAGCTGTTGCCCGCCAACCGGCAAGTCCTTCAGATTTCACACAACCTTCTGGAGGTCGGTGCGATTAATTGAAGTTCAAAAATTACCGTATCAGTGGCGCAGCCAAGAGGGGGTTGGGGATTAAAACCCCTCCTTGGCTGCCGACGAAAAATTTGTTGATGTGTTTCCATACAAGTTTTTATTTTCGGGCGCGGTTTTGGGGTCAACCCCAAATTTCTAAGCGCTATATTGAATGTAAAGGCGTAAGAAGGTAACGACCTTTTTGCCTGTCAAGATTTTTCGAAGTTGGCGACGCTCAACCAGCCCTCCCCTTCGGAAATCCTGGCTACGCCACTGACCGTAATAAGCAGCTTATTTAACTAATTTATTCATCACAGTGAACCGAATCAACCTTCTCCCCCCCACCGATCTGACACTCAAATACGACTCCTTGTATTTTGATATAAGACTTATAAGTCAAGCTATTATCAGGCAGCGTGTTTCGCATATGAGATATAATAGGACAACTGAATAGGAAAAAACGACATTTCGCCGAACTACTAGTAGCAGCAGCAGTAGCAGTAGCAGTAGTAGTAGTAGTAGTAGTAGTAGTAGTAGCAGTAGTAGTAGTAGTAGTAGCAGCAGCAGCAGCTATTTTTGCAGTAGTAGTAGCAGCAGCAGCAGCAGCAGCAGCAGCAGCAGCAGCAGCAGCAGCAGCAGCAGCAGCAGCAGCAGCAGCAGCAGCAGCAGCAGCAGCAGTAGCAGCAGCAGCAGCAGCAGTAGCAGCAGCAGCAGTAGCAGTAGTAGTAGTAGTAGTAGTAGCAGTAGTAGTAGTAGTAGTAGCGAGTAGTCTTTAGCACCACTGTAGTAGTAGGCCTACATCAGCAGCAGTAGCTAGGTGGTAGCTTCGTGAAGAAATCGTAGTCGTGATCTTGTTCGTGGTGTGGTTCGTGGTTGAAATCCAGAGGTCAGTCCGTACGTCCAGGTTCCGGTTAAAGAGGATTTGCAATCAGGAATAGACATAGTTCTACATCATACTGGTCTTTCATTGTTTCATTTGCAGAGCATGGAGTTAGTCTCCACAGACATCGCAAGACAAGCAGAGCTTCACAACTGGAGAACCGGTACCACTGGTACTACCAGTTTGGAACCGCCTCACCACAAATTCAGGTAGGCTTAGTAATGTTTTCAATGGTCCAAAAATAGATCAATGGATATTAAAAGTTAAAGTTAAGTTACTTTTAAAGTTAATTCATACTTGCATTTAGGCTCATTCTTGCTTACTAATAAATTAAGGTAATTGTGCCTGTTAAACATAACTCTTATATATATATATATATATATATATATATATATATATATATATATATATATATATATATACAGTCAAAAGTATCAAAGATTGTTTAAGGGATTGTGAAAGCAGTGTGATATTGAAAGAGGTTTTATAATCCATGTGAATACTGACTGATAACTGATAGCAACAGAACATATATGATATTTTTCGCAAATAGGCATGATTATAAATATTTTCTATGGGTTTGACTGTAATCTGCTTTGACTGTATATAATTATATTAATCATCATCAGGTGCTCTGTACTGAGACAGGTTCAGGGCCCCATTGTTTCCATTTCAGTTAATCATCATCGGGGGCACTTTGTCTGTCCCCCGGGGGAGAGGGGTTCAGTGGTATCATTTTTTCGGATTGACCTTTTTATGTGAGGATTTGAGAAGGGGGATGTGTAGGGATGACCTTTTTCTTTTGTTTTGCTTGTCAAAAGTTCTTTGAGATTGAGGGCCCCAGATGAATCTGTTTCCCAAAAGTCACGCTACGCCACTGTCCTTTCCTCTGTGCGTCTTGCCTCTTCTTTGATTTCTGCATAGGTTTTGTGACGCTGTGCACCTTCCTCTTGGCATACTTCCTTTAAACAACTGTTCTAAACAATTCTCTCAGTTTTAATGAATAACGCAGCTTAATTAACTAAGCGTATGTTCTTTGAAGAAAAAAAACAGTGAATTTTTTTCCATTGTTGCAGACTTCCAACACACATTAAATCAAAATTGTGCGAGATTCTGGACGTACCGAACGCCCGTGGTAGCGACTGGAGAATGCTCGCCCAGTGTTTTGGCGTTGACAGGTTAACTTCACTGAAAATTCTTGCTGCTTTGAGAGAATTTTTACCAGACGTTACAATTTAGCACTGTTGAGCAGTTATAGCGGATGACGCATTGGATTAGTAGAAAGGATCTTGCCTTGAAATCGAAGACTCGCAGATTCGAATCTGACCCAGCTCTTCGACGCTGCTGTCAGATGCACTTGTATCAGTGGCGTAGCGAGGAGGGGCAGTGTGGGCGAACCGCCCGCACGGCACTTGCTAGAGAGGCGACATTCTCGAGAATTGCGATAAGTTTTTTTTGCTTGTCAAGAATTTTTCAATTTTTTTTTCGGTTGCCAGATTTTTTCGGATTTTTTCGCCCCAGCTATGCGGCACTTTGCCTCGCTACGCCGCTGACTTGTATTCTGTATTCTGTTCTGTTTTCTATAGATACATAAACTATTTTGCAACGAAGCCCAGCCCCACGGACTCGATTCTCGACCTGTGGGAGGTGCGCCATCACGAACAACAGTCCGCCATCACCGATCTTCTCGGGTCTCTAAGGGCCATGGGCAGGATGGACGCTGCAGCGACGATAGAACAGGACGTTGGAAATATGGCTTGGTTCTAAACCAGTGGTTCTCAGACTGCGGTCCGCGGTCCAATAGGGGGACCCGCCAAGCGGTTTCAGGGGGACCGTAAAGGCAGTGTTTGATCTAGACTCCTGGACTCCGGGGGAGGGGGAAACTGACAAAGCCGGGGGAATTCTGCTAGGGGCCGCTGTTAGTCCATGTAGTATTCCACAATTTCCTGGGGGAAATTTGAAATTTCCGGGGGGAAGGGCAATTCCCCCCGGAAACGGCCTAGATTAAACACTGCTAAAGGGATCATTTTCTCTAGATATCTCACCAACACCTCAGAAAACAAAGCACGCTGATGGTCCTAAGAGTACTGACCCCATTTGAATTTAATTTTGACGACTAAGGTTTGCAATTTTCTGCTTCGATAATTTATTGGTAAAACAAGAAGACTATGTGTTAATTACAGTTAATTTACATTGTATAAGGTCGGCGAGTCTTAAAAACATTTCTTAGGGTCCGCCACGCAATAAATCCTAAACAGTCCGAGAACCTCTGTTCTAAGGCGAAACAGCGACAAATCTCGACTATTGCATCTTGGGAAATCACGTTTCAGTTTGAACTGTTAACCCCTTAACCGTGTATTTAACTGTAACTCAATGTAAAATGGACGGATATATCCGGGATCCCCAGTTAAGGGGTTAATAGATTCAACACTATTGGCGTTCGATTATTGGCAGGGTTAGAGGCGTAAGCAAGAGCAGAAAACATGCTTTCAATTTTTGTGAAAAACGAAAAATGTAGTTTTCGTTTTAGTTTTTAAAGAACGATATCCCTATACGTGTGCAACTGTGCATGATTGCGAGCTTTGTGTGGTTTGCCAAGAAAAAACTGAATGAATTCAATATTTAAAAACTTAAACCTAAAAGACAATTAACTTACATGTAAGGCGTATTATTTTCGCAAATAATTTTCACCAGTGTTTTATATGCGCTGCTAGATCTGCATTGCTAGCGTTGAATATTATTCGGTTTTTGTTCTGTTAAAAAGTGTCTTTTAATTTGAAATTGAGATTTCTGCTATTTGCAAACAATACATTAAAACCATTCATAAGCCTATTAAGCCTATTCAGCCATTCATAAGCCTATTCAGTTCCAAATTTTATAGATAGGCCTATTGGGTGTCTCTCGATTTTAAAGTTGTGCAAACAACAGCTGCGTATTAACCGTTTTGTTTGTTTGAATGTCTGCCTTTCTATCCGTCTGCCTGTCTCTCTCTCCGACATCTTGACCGCATGCTCCATAATCGAGTGGATCGTGATGTTTTATATGGCTTGTGGCCAATCTCATGTTAAAATAAAAGGCATTCATGGAATAGCCTACTTAGAAAAACTCTATGAACCATTTGACCAAAAAGATGTTAATTACAAATATTCTGAAGAATTATTCGAGAGTAGCGGCGTAGCCAGGATTTTCGGAAGGGAGGGTTTCGATTTTTGGAAATCTTGACAAGCGAAAAAACGTTATCATCTTCAGTTTTTTCCTAACAAGCAAAAAAGGTCCTCGCCTCTTAAACACCGCTACACTGTACAGTCTATACCCACCCAAGGTGGGGTTTGACCTTCAAAATAGCGTCAACAAATTAAAACTGCATGGAAACTCATTACAAATATTTTGTTTTCGGCAGCCAAGGAGGGTTTTAACCCCTAAACCCTCCATTGGCTACGCCACTGTTCGAGAGAAACTTTAAAAAATACGTCTAATCGAGTGGAGATCAATTTTTTTCCTTCTCTGAACGGCAATTCGGAAGATTGCATCTGGAAATGAATGGCCTTCCAGCGCGGCACATAGGCGTCCACTTCATTATCAACGCCGTCAAGGACAGACAGACAGACAGACAGACAGACAGACAGACAGACAGACAGACAGACAGACAGACAGACAGACAGACAGACAGACAGACAGACAGACAGACAGACAGACAGACAGACAGACAGACAGACAGACAGACAGACAGACAGACAGACAGACAGACAGACAGACAGACAGACAGACAGACAGCGGGATATTATTCAACGAACAGATAACCTAGTTACTTATTTCGAAAATAGCGCAGGATTGAAATGAGGGAGAGACACAGACAGACAGAGATAGACAGAGAGAGAGAGAGAGAGAGAGAGAGAGAGAGAGACAGAGAGAGAGACAGAGAGACAGAGACAGAGACAGAGACAGAGACAGAGAAACAGAAACAGAAGACAGACAGATAGAGATGGACAGAGAGAGAAGCAAGCAGACAGAGAAATAGAGACAGACATAGACACATACGGAGAAAGATAGATGGGTTAGAGATAAAGACAGAGAGAGAGAGAGAGAGAGAGAGAGAGAGAGAGAGAGAGAGAGAGAGAGAGAAAGAGAAAGAGAAAGAGAGAGAGAGAGAGAGAGAGAGAGAGAGAGAGAGAGAGAGAGAGAGAGAGAGAGTCTACAGAGAAATGTTTTTTCTGTTAAATTTCCATTAAACTGATTAACAATATGCACTGTACGTTTATATAGACCCTCGGCTGGCGCCAGGCATCCGCAAAGACCGAAAATACGGGGGGATGTCACAGGGGCCTATCCAAAGGATACACATTTTTGCATGTGCAGTTACGTCCCCCACATACACCGTCCTTGAAGGTCCAAATATTTATTCTCAGGGGAGGGTCCAGCACAGGTAAGCCCAGGCCCTGTATATGTCTATTTGAAATAGAACCTAACCTAGTCTCAAGTCATTTCTAGCGAGGGGCGCATTGGCCGTATAGTGGGGGTGGAAAGTTTCCAGAGTCCCTCCTGAAGGGTAAATTAACGCAATAATGGAACCCTAGAGGGCGCATTTGTTGCGTCTTTAGTAACCTACAGTATATTCAAGACGTAAATGTAAACATAATATTAATTTCCAAGAACTTATGATTTGTATATGATACGCAAGGTATGTATTATGTATTATTATGTACTAATGTACTATTATGTATTGTGTTTTGATCTTGCGTTTTGCCAAGTTTAATTTAATAAAGTGATCGTGTATTGTAAAGTATTGCACTGTGCCTGTCATAATATTTTGACCAGCCTTATAAAATAATTCATAACTGGACCCAGGCCTGCCGAGAAGGGAGTAGGAGGGGTGGCATAAGCCCAGGGGCCCAGCGTTCTCTAGGGGGCCCGGGTGGGTACGCAAAATGTTATCTCATGCAATACTATTTATTGAAATGAGCACGCTGAAGGCGGTTGGTGGGAGGGGGGGGGGGTCGAAGGCATTGCTTGTTCTACTTTAGTGTACTGAAAAAGAAAAAATGGTCAGCGCCACTTTTTCACACTTGATCTGCATATTTTAAAAATATTTTGTTCAGAACTTTAGAACCATTTTGGGGACAAACTTCCTAAAATAATATATAAGCTTTCTAACTTTTTAGGGGCCCGTGACTGCTCTGCCCAGGGGCCGGAAATTTCTCTCGACGGTCCTGACTGTACCACAGCCTAATATTTAATCTTTGCTAGTATTTTAGCAACGAAATTACACGAACCCAGGGATATTTTCACACCCCTAATACCTCCTCCCCAACACCGCCCCCAAATTTGAGAGAAACACCCCTAATTATGATGCATATAAGATGCTATCGCTTACCAAAAGGGGAGGGAGGGAACCCGAGAATATATCAACACCCTCCCCAAATTGATAATCCTAGAAATAACCTTGCACGAACCTATCTTAAGATTAATCTTGATTTTTCACAATTAATTCTCAAACGCATTTCGACTTGCTGATTTTCAGGCTTTCGAACTTTCATATCTCCTGGTTTCGCTCGAATGAAATGAGGCCTATGCGCGCCGAGGCTAACGGTAGCTTAGACCTACTTCTGAGCTAGAAGTTTACTGTCGGAAATCTTCACAGTTGACCCGATTTTCAGCGTCTCTGCATTCAACTGGCTCGAGAAACGTCAGACAGCGCATTCATGCGTGTGTCATTTTTGCAGAGTGCCTCATTTATTCAGAAGCAACAGCAGCTGCTGCGAAACACTTGCTGCTCTGTGTATGTACTGTATGTGTGTATGTGTTTGTACAAAGACGCGTCCGTATCTGTGTGTGTGTCTGTGCGTGTGCGTGGTTCCTCTTTTCTCAACAGGGTTTCTGCCGCCGGCTACGGCGGAGTTAACACTTGCTACTGAAATCCACTATAGGTCTATTAAGAGATTCGCAGGCCTGAGAAGAGGGGGTGCAGCCGGTACATTGTACCGGGGCCCATTGAGTTTTCAGGGGCCCAGCTCCGGTGACGATAAGGTTTTTTTGCTTGTCAGGGTGTTTTTTTTAGAATTGACAACGTTTTTTTACTTCTTGTCAGGCTGTTTATGGAGAGTTGATAACGTTTTTTTGCTTGTCAGGTTTTTCGGAGACTTGATACAATTTTCTTAAGGGCCCGCAATTTTTCTTTTGTTCCGGGGCCCGGAATTTCTCTCGGCGGCCCTGGAGATTCGGGTCTTAAAAATATAGGCTCGTTTCAAAGAGCCGGCAATAATGGTATCTTGCGCCCCCGTATTTTTAAAATCCCTGGCGCCATTGGATTTTGGATATCAGGCGGTCAAAATAAAAGCATCATGACGTCGAGTCAATGCAGCATTTGCCACTGGCACGAGCCGTACATAACGGGCATTCGACAAGCGCTCGGGGTGCAGGATATGTGACCAGTGGCGGTTCCACGTGGGGGATGAGTGGGGATGCATCACCCACCGGCCTTTTATCATTTTTTTGCTTGTCAAACTATTTTTGGGTAAAAGTCTAGTAAAATTCGAGAAAAATGTCTTTTATTGCTCGTCAGCCTTTATCCTTTTCGGTTATTGATTTCTTCCCTCTCTCTTCTTCTCCTCACCAACTTCCTGTGAACTCACGCACCCCGTCCACCATCAAGAAATCCTGGAACCGCCACTGTATGTGGCCATGCTGTGGGAAGCCAGTGAAAGGGTTTGGGCTGAAGCGCCGTTTGGAACGTGCCTCAAGCGATGCGTATAGTTCTCGATCGATTTCTTCAGAAAGACGTTACTATATCTCTGCAGTGTTCCATGAAATCCCTGACTCCGCCACGGTAAACACTAGTTTGCCGAGAAAGCAGAAGAGATCGGTGCATGCCAAGTATCGATATAACATTTGCAAAACTCCACGGAGACTAGGACACTTTGCTATTCAGGAAAACAGACATTTTCTCGTGTATAGAATACAAAATACGACTCTATCGATAAATAAATTTTCAGACATATTCTATTCCATAATCATCACCATCATCGTCGTCATCATCATCATAATCGTCATCATCATCATCATCAGCAGCAACAAAATCAGCATCATCAACATAATCATCATCATCATCATCATCATCATCATCATCATCATCATCATCATCATCATCATCATCATCATCATCATCATCATCATCGTCATCACCAGGATCTAGTCGTGTTGCCGGTGGCCAACTGAGACGTTCCTCGCTTAGGCGTCGATAAATTGGTAGCAGTGTTAAGCTGCGAAGGTAAAACGCGGGTCTGGGGAAAGCAATGACGTAGTAATCTAGATTAATGGCGTAAGCCACCTGCGTCGCTACCTGCCTAGAACACGGAGATCAGCGCCGGACCCTACGCTCGTTCGAGTACGGGATTACCTTTACCTTTTATACCTGTTATTAAGATTGAATTCCAACTATATGCACTGAGGGTCTTATGCTATGTCATCGTTGTAATGAATATTGCAAGCTTTGGTTGCTCATTGATTTTCAACTGATACCAACGAACTGACGTCAAATAAATGCAAAAAGCTTCTGTGATCAGTCACAGCGTACGGAAGTAACCAGCCCAAAAATACGTGCAGGGGCTCCTCTAAGTTTTTGGTTTTTGGCCACCCTAAATCTTTCAACCAAACAGACACATATATCATTGTCCGGGGGCGTGGGTGCGAGGCCGCCCCTCCTGTCCCCGACAGCTGTACATTTCCTGCGACCGATCTTGCTTGCTTAATACGGTTTTCAGAGCGGCGAGAGGTCCAAGGCATCTCTATTCATCGAATTCCAGACGAATCTGACCGTAGTCTGGTTTCTTCCAGAATTTCGAAACGCGCTGACAAGCCACCGTGCACGGTCGAAATCGCAGCCCGGCAAGGCGGTTCTCGAAGAAGTGAATAATAATTTAGTCGTCATATTTCTTAGCAGATACAATTCAAACAATCTATACGACAGTGGAACATACAATTGGAGACAGTGTTCTTCCGAAAGATCTAGGTTAGCTCGGTCCAGCAAATCGTACGTGAATGCTTTCCAAGGACTGGGACTGAAACGCTCTGCTTGGAATTTGTCAACTTGTGATTAAATATGATGGTGGTTTCAATAAAACTACTGAAACCGAGCTATTATTGCAGGTAAACATAGCATAGCTTTCTTTCTTGATTATTAATTGTAATTGAATGAATTTTGGAAACGCAATTTAAAATTTGAAGCTGCAAAATTTAGAGCGTGTTGCCGAAGAGGCGTCTAAACAGAGTGATAAAACAATGACTACACCGATGACATCGGAAACGATGATGACGACGACGGTGACAATGATGATGACGACGACGGTGATGATGACTATGATGACTATGGTGATGATGATGATGATTCTGTTGTTGATGATGATGATGACGATGATGATGATGACAACGTTGATGATGACGATGATGGCTATGGTGATGATGATGATGACAATGATGCTGTTGATGATGATGATGGTGCTGATGATGATAATGATGATGATGATAATAATGTTTCCGACGATGACAAAGATGAAAATGAAGAAGATGACGATAAACGATGACGAAAGGAGTGACGATGACTCCAAGAAAAAAATTTCGCAATAATAAAATAGGGATAAAGAAACAGGATAATGGTTAAGCACGATCAATTTTTGTAGCGGCGATACTGCTGCAGCTGTGTGAATTTTCAAAGTAGCAAAACAATTTTCTATGTGGTATTGGAGACGATCGAGCAGTTTCAACCCCCCCCTCCTCTGGCTGATTGAATCTAGTTTTACGGACTCCACGGTTAACTGATGCACCATTACTCTAATGAAAATCACAGCAACAGTTTGCCAGTAAAGTAAAGTAAAGTAAAATCTCGTAAACTTATACAGCGCCCCGGAAAGCAGTACAGCAGTAGCTGCTTATTCTTATGCGCTTAATCTTTCTTGAAATAGCTATAGACAAGGTGGTTTGTCGGCCAGCATGGGCGCCCGCACATTATGGCAAGAGGGGGCACTTGCCACTCCTCTGGATAAAGCAAATACCACTATTTCACATTGAAATTTGAAACCTTGCTAAAATATTAACCGTGACCATTGTGTTAAAATGTGTTTGCCCTCTCCTGAAAGGCGCCCTCTTCCGTGGGCGCCAATGACTTTGGCTCAAGTATCTGTCGAAAGTCTTTGGAGGAAGCAATTCTTTCCCACTGATTTCCAACAGATCGAACACTGGTCCTCTATAGGCCCGACAAGAGCCTTTAATTTGACAGCCATCAGTTTTATAACTATTCACATATATTTTGAAAACGTCCGATTTTCTGTATTAATTTTTTAAAATTTTCTGCAATAAAAGCGAAATCTTGACAGCTTTCGGGAAAATTTCGTGTGGATTTGCAATTCTTATTTTCTGATATAGCCTAATCTTCTTCATCCAAATTCAGTCCTGACAGAAAGCAACACTAGTTTTCCTCGCTTAGAATGCCCATTATCTTGCCAATGTGGCAAAATGACGCTCGAAAGAGATAGGCATATATAGGTTTAACTTTACTGTCGTAATTTCTCTCTTTAGTAGTTTGACCTCTTATATACTCGACATAGACAAACAATTTATACCCTAATTAAGAGAGGGCTAGCTTCGTAGCGGCCGGTGGCGTATCTGTAGGGAATGACGGGGAGGGCAGATGCCCTAGGCGACACTTAAAGGGGGCGTCAACACCTCTGGCCTTCTTCTAATCGGCGTAGAAAGAGAAGAAACTGGGAAAAACCCGACTCTGAACCCTTCATAGACCCCCCCCCCCCGTATCAGCAAACGCAAGAAAAGTGCAGTTGTGATGTCCTAACTTTGGGTCAATAAGATGTCATGATTTGTTAATTAAATATTTGCTAACCTCGTAAAATAATTATCCGATCCAGTGTTTTATCCACCCCTGGTAGGGGGACATTCCCCCCACAAAACTCTCAAAATTCTTCCGACAAATTTCAGCAGTGACACAAAACTTTTTTGCATTGAACCGCGTCTCTTTTCCCTCCATCCAAGTCACTTTCCCCCACCCCAAAGGCCTGGAGTCTGGACAAAACACTGATCCGACCCCTTACCATGGACTCTAAATACCACAGAGACACGCCCCTGGTATCTGAAGCGGACACCAAACGGTTCGAAAGCGCCAAAGTTCTCGAAACACTTCGCATTATCAAGTCAAATTTGCAGATCACTCTACTGTGCCTGTGCCTAAGATATCAGAGTCACCCTCTTGGCGGTTACCATTGATATCGACGCTTAGTCCCCCCCCCCCCCCCCGATGACTATTTGGAACTGCAACCTGTATTGTAGGCCTCTATGATTCCGTGTATTGCATCTGTGTTGAAATTATCTGTGAATCTCGCAATGGCTTTCGAATCTAATAAAATGACGATTGTATGTCGTGTGTGTGTGCGACGAAGATGATGGGCGTATCCGATGAAATAACTGTTCCGTCATATTTCAGAATTAATTGTTCTTCGTTTTCTGCCGATGGAAACCGCCCACTCGGCTCTCATATCGTTTCCGTCGTCTGAAAGAAAGGAAAAAGCGACAATCCGGACGTGGGAGGAAGGGGGAGCAGAGTCGATCGGTCGGACGGCGCCCCGTACACACACACACACACAACGCGCCCCGGTGCCAGACCCCGACGACCATTTCCATCCACCGCTCGGTCGTAACAGCCGTCGTCAAACGCGCGTTTCTCCCGACCGGTTAGGTTGCAACCCTGCGCCACACGCCATTCGTTACTATGACGACGACGACGGCGGCGGCGGCGGCGTTGGCAACGGGATTCTTGTTTCTCGGTCTTGCCGTCGTCGTCGTCGTCGCGGCGGCAACGGAGACGCCGCGCGTGGCGACGCCGAGACGGAAGGAGCGACTGATCCTCGGGTTCCTTCCGGCCCTGACGGCGAACGTCGGTCAGAGCAAGCACTTCGTCGGCGCCTTCAAGTACGCGCTCGACCGCATCAACCGCAACGTCCTGGGCTCGACGCCGTACGAGCTCGGCTACATCGTCCACGACACGAAGGCGAACACGACGGTCGCCCTGCGCGGCATGACGATGCAGTACAACAACGGATCGGTCGCCTTCATCGGACCGGAAGACAACTGCGCCATCGAGGCAAGGCTGGCCACTGCCTGGAACCTGCCCATGATCTCCTTCGTAAGTACCGTGCCCAGGGCGCGGGGCGTCGGCATATTCTGGGGGTGGGTCCCCTGTCGAACCTAAACAAGTCTGACAAGCAAAAAAGTCATCCCAGGCTCAGATTGGGGGTGTTGGTGGGTGGGGTGTCGATCTCAGATTGGGGAGGTGTTGGGGGGAAGGGTGTTAGGGGTGTGTAAAAATATCCCTGACCCTACCACCGCCACTACTACTACTGCTGTTGCTGCCAATACTATACTACTGCTGCTGCTACTACCACTGCTGCTGCTATCATTGATGTTAAAAACGTAAAAACCGTATACAGAAAGAACAAACGTTGAATAAAAAACGTTACCGGCATTTTTCTGAGCGAGATTAATGAATGCGCCTTACCCATCCAAAGAAAATAAACAATCATTATTCACACTATGCAACAATGACGTCATGAATTGCTTACTCTATGCTGTAAGTAAGTAAAGCTGCACGACCTGCTAATAAGCAATCGACTATACTCTATAGATATACAGCAGAAAGCTAATTAATTGGCTCATTGTAGCTGTTTTCGGAAAATCTGTGTTTTTATTTTGCCAACGTTTTTTATAATAAAAACGTTGCGATGACATCTTTGCGTAGAGTTTCTCCAAAGTGTGTTTGCTCAGAAGCCTAAATTAACTAATAATCCATTGTGAGCAGTGGTGTGGCATTATTATTTTTTCGAGGGTGGGATATTTTTACACCTCTAACACCCCTTCACCCCCAATCTAAGACCGACCCACCCACCCCCAATCTGAGCCTGGGGTGGCCTTTCTTTGGCTCGTCAGACTTTTTCGGCAGGGAGCCCCAAAATATACCGACACGCCCTCCCAAATTGATAATCCCTAGAAATAACCCTGGTTCTGATGATGATTATCACGAACCACCTGTTTAGTCAATTGGATTTCTGGTTTGCCGCCTCTTTGAAATGACAACGAAGTCATGTACTCGTGCTGACAGTACCGTGTAACGGGTAAGGACGGGGGTGGGGGGGGGGTTGGTGGGGCGGTGGCCCCGGGCTCACCCCAGATGGGCGGGGGGCTAAAATGACTCGGCGATCTTTCTTTCTCGCCAACAGTGTTTTACACAGGCCTGCTAGGAGGGGAAATTCCCCCTCCTCCCCAAACCTCAAAATTCCACCCCAAAAATCCCAGCACTCACACAAATTTTGCACTGAACTGTGTCTTTTCCCCTCCAACCAAGTCGATCCCCCCCAGACCCGAAAGCCTCAATTCCCCCCCCCAAAGGCCTGCAGTCTGGATAAGACACTGCTCGTCAACCATTTTTTATCGACTTGGTCCCGGGCGCCCACCGCTCTCTGCCAGCCACTGCGTGCTGACCGTGGAAGGGGGCATGGAGTCGCAAGTGCGGGGGCGTTGGGGTGGCATTCTAATCGGCCAATCATTTGTTGTTTAATGTATGTAGCATTACTAGGATCCCAACTGGGGGGGCATCAGGCACTCAATATATTGGAGCCGCCACTGGGCATGGAGTCTATTTGAGCAAAGGCGACTGTCAGTCAATCTTAAAAGAGATCACGCTTGCTTGCTTGGCAAATGATCGTTTTTCTCGTCCAGATCCTATAGCGACGCTTTTCTTACTGAGTAACCTCGCTTTGATCATCGATCCCATTAACCCATTCACTGCGACAGGATCGGCGCGAACGATGTGACCAGTGTGACCAGTGGCGTAAAACGGGGTTGGGCGGCGAAAAAAATTTTTTCATGTATTCCCATGCAATTTTTATTTTTTGAGGCGATTTTTTGGCGATTTTGGGGTGAAATCCCCCTTGGCGGTTATCGACGAAATTTTTTCAAAACCCCTTCCGAAAATCCTGGCTACGCCACTGGATGTGACAGTAGGAGGACGTGACGATATCCATTGCAAACGGCAAATATAAGTTACGGTTTACTCAGGATCGGCGAGTAAGGGTTAACAGTTGAAGAATTCGGTTTTATTATTAAATTTTTCTCACAACGATACGCGACTCGCGCCGTTAGCCTAGCCTATGCAGAGAAGTTCGCATTAAAATTTCGAGTGATTTTCAAGATTTCTGAGTAACGAAAGAAAACAAGAAAACAAACAAACGACTTCTGAGCGGGGCGCTGAACCACTGCGAAGTGGCTGAGCGTGCACATTTTATGATTTCTTAGTTAGAATTTGGGGGGAGGGGAGGAAAATAGTGTTGCACAGAATCGGACAAAACAAGGTGATTGAATGTGGAAAGTTACTACTGTGGACTTCACACAGGCATACTTCGCCTCCTAAGCCACTCTAGGGTAAGTAAGTAAGTAAGTAAGTGTGTAATTAAGTAAGTAAACACGAAATTTTTATAGCGCTGTCCAAAAGCTAGGCAAAGTGCACCAGCCTATTCGCGAGCGCTAAGTCTGGATAGAATCCATAGTCCGTAATCCGTTAGTCTGTGGTGGGTGGTCGAGGTTGTAGATCCAGGTAGGCAGTCGCAGCAAAGTATTTTTATGGAGGATGATAACAAGATTTGCGGTGGATAGAATGCAGGTCTGTAGTAAAGATTTCATCATAAATCACATTATTATTATTATTATTATTATTATTATTATTATTATTATTATTATTATTATTATTATTATTATTATTATTATTATCATCATTATTATTATTATTATTATTACAAGGAATGACGCAGAGAAAAGACAAAGAGGGCGACCAAAAAAGAAGATGGGCTGATGTTGTGGAGGAGTGGATAGGAATGCAGTCGTCAGCAGCAGCAGCAGCAGTCAGGAGAACACAGGACAGACATTGTAGGAGAAACGAAATCCATGTCGTCACCTCAACTTCAGTGCATCGAAGGAATGAAGGAAGAGACGACGGAGAAGATTGCGCAGTCGTAGTTAGAATATCCTAAACGTAGAGCTCTGTTTCGTCGAATGTCATACCCAGGGATATTTTTACACCCCCAAGACCCTCCCCAACACCCCCTCCCAATTTGAGACTGGCACCCCCAACACCCACCCCCTTCCCAATCTCAGCTCTGGGCTATGACCTTTTTGCTTGTCAGAGTTTTTTGGCAGGGGACCCCACCCAGAATTTACCGACACCCCCAGATTGATAATCCTAGAAATAACCCTGGTCGTGCCAGTTTCGACACTTTAGCCAGAGTTTAAATTAAATGTTTCTGACTGGGACCAGTTATAGGATTTGCGGAAAATTATTGAGAAAATTTTCGGGGTTGGGTAGGTAGTTAGGTAGGTAGGTAGGTAGGTTGGATGATTGGAACAAAAACCCATTGACGGAGCTTTAACTTTTAAACTTTTTACTCCAAAATGTCGACGATGCACCTGGCTATTTCGGAACCTGGTTACGCCACTGTTTCGCTTTCCGATATTTTATGAAAATTCTAAGTGTAATTACAAAAGTTTTGCTGGCTATTAAATTAAACACTTGCAGGACAAATACGAAGCTATCATGATCATAACAATCAAGATCTTTGATCATCATGATCTTAATAGTTGTATTCGATGGATTATCGTAATTTCCAAAATTATTTTTGCTTTATTTATTTTTATTTGGTTTTGAGAACGAAGCCGAAGTTAAGTTATGCCCCTTGTTGGTTTTCTAGGTCTCTTTTGGCTTTGACAGCATTTTTTTCTTGTGCCTCGCATTTTACGACATATTTTGGTCCATGTACGCATCAGTTATATCCGTAGTTTTCAGAAATCTTGTCCAGTTTTCGACGTATTTTCTTTTGTTTCTCTCCGCAACCTTCGATTGTGTCTCCAAACATTCTTGTTCTGTAACATTTTGCAGATTATCTTTACTTTGCATCGATTGCGTTTGTTTTATCTCGGAGTTTTACGAACGTCCACGATATTTATCTTCGTTTTAAGACTTATAATAATATTCATCTTCTGAGATAGAAACTCCATGTTGCTTCGCACTTGTATGTCTCAGGAAACGGAGAGAGTTTCAGGCAGTCGCGTTTTTAGTGGAACGTTCTATATACGATCGCAAAGTTATACCATCGCACAAGAGAGTCGAGTCTCTGAACTTGAACTGGGGCACGACTAATCCACATAATGCGTCCATTCGACAGAGAGCAGGATGTTCTCGGGAGGTGAGGGGTGTGGGGGAGGATCGGTCAACGTCTGGGAGAGATTCCCGACGGAAGAGAATGATTGCGATCCGGAAGGAAAGTCGTGCGCGATACGCTTTGTTGTTTCGCTTCATCCGCCAATATACTCTCTCTCTCTCTCTCTCTCTCTCTCTCTCTCTCTCTCTCTCTTGTTCTCTCTCTCTTTCTAGTCGATCGACGATTTTTACGGCAGTTGTAAAACCAAACTGCTGCCGTCGTAAGATGTTCAAGGGACGAGTGCATCCACAACACTTAGCGAAATGATCTTACGAAAGCGTTTTGCAGAAATACGGCGTCGCCAGTCTAGACAGAGTTGGGAAATCTTCGTCTCTGCTTGGCTTGCAGTCGCCATTTTGTCGCCAACGTCGTACCAACCACAATCCTAGACGCCTCCACTGCTGTATATCTTTATGCACAATCGACAGAACTGGATCAGGTGCAAGTTTGCACTTTACCTTACTAGGTGCAGACTACAGGTAGCGCTTGAGAATAAAGCGAGCATTTTCTTCAGAAGATAACTCTATTATGCGGATCTTAAGCGGCACATATCAGAGTTGTGATTAGGTTACTCATGGCGCATACCTGATCTTTTTACGTGCATTCAAGCATGTCTTGACGGTGCAATAGAATAAAATCACTAGCTATAGCCGACGAGGGCAAACATCGAACGAAGTTATTGTCCAGATTGAGAACGCATTCCAGTTGGAATAAATTAGGTCCTAAAATATCGTGCTACTGCTTTTATTAGATCCATGCAAACACGTGACGCTTAACCTCGTTTTATATTATCCTTGGACAGACGTGCAGACCTGCAGATCGGCAGACGCGTAGATAACACGTTGAAACAATAAAGCCTATCAAATTCAAAGGGAGACGATTTTTATGATTTTACAATTTGTTTTTATGGCAGCAAATGCTGAAATATTGAGTTATTACGGCATTTCAGATCGTATTATTTTAACACTGTGACTTTAAAAGGTTTTGCCGTTCCCGAGAGAGAGAGAGAGAGAGAGAGAGAGAGAGAGAGAGAGAGAGAGAGAGAGAGAGAGAGACAATGCACAGTACCTACAGTAGCATGTAGCGGAGGGCAAACTGGACTGAGCTATGCCAGGTTCGATGCGGAAGAGTATAGATAGTAACGTGGCGGCTCCAGGATTTGGCAAGTGGGAGGGGGCGTTGGAGTGGCAACTTCTAATCGTGGGGCCAACCATTTGTTGTTAGGTATGTAGTATTAAGTATAGGGTCCCAACAGCGGGCAACTGGGGGGGGGGCAGACACTCATAAGGGGAGGCACGGGCCGCCCGCCCCTCCTGTGGAGCCGCCACTGGATAGAAATTATGTAACGAGTCTGACTGTCTTGTCAGTTCTAGACTGTTTCACTTGATTTGCCACGAAGCAATCAGTGTTTAATCTAGACTCTGGACTCCGGGGGGGGACTGACAAAGCCGGGCAGGGGAAGTTAGCTAGGGGGCTGCTGTTAGTTGATGTAGTATGCCAAAATTTCCGGGGGAATTTGAAATTTCCGACCCGCACAACTTTTACTACAGATCGACGCCACTGGTAGTAGCAGTAGTGGCGTCCATCCCCAACTTTGAGTAAATTTTTTTGGCTCAGACCCCCAAGTTTGAAAAGGTCATTACTTGACCCTTTGCAAGGCTATTTTTCCCCATGATCGGGAAAACCTTTTCCCCAAATTTTCAATTGGCGCAAGCTGCGCAGGTTAACCAAGGATGGACGCCCTGGTAGCAGTAGCCTATAGCAGTTAGACGTGAAACATTCAACGAAACCTAACGTAGGCCAACTGTTGGTTTTGCCCCCCTATAGAAATGTCGCGATTCATCGGTCTCCAACCGTAACGGTCTCTATCCGACCTTCGTCCGGACGATTCCGTCGACGGCTAAGGTGTCGAAGTCGCTGATCTCCATCATGCGCTACTTCGGATGGAAGGTCTTCCAGCCGATCGTCGGAAACAACTCCATCTGGCGAGAGGCGGCGACGACCCTACGCACCCGGTCCGAGGCGGGCGGGCTGGTCATGAATCCGGACGTATACTTCCACGAACCGTACGTAATGTCCGAGGAGATGCCCGCTTTGGTGGAGAAGACGTTCGAGGCCACAAGAAGTAGGTTCAGTTAGCGGTTACATGTAGTTACTTAGACAACCGGCTCAGTGGCGTAGCCAGGATTTCCGGAAGGGGGGAGGGGTGGTTTCGATCGTGACCAAACTTTGCAAAGTTTTTCTTATTTTTTCTTTTTAGGAGCTGACAAGAAAAACAAAGGTCGTCACCTTCGTATTCTTTCTAGTTTTTTCTTTTTTCCATAGCACTTAGAAAATTTTTCGATCAGCAGCCAGCCAAGGGGGTTTTGAACCCCAAAACTCGCGTCCAAAAATGAAAAATGCATGGAAAAGCATGTAAAAAATTTTTCGCCGGCAGCCAAGTAGGAGGTTTAGCCACCAACCCCCTCTTGGCTACGCCACTGAACCGGCTAATCGCCTAGAATAATTCATTTCGATGGCTTTGTTAGGAACCTAAAGTAATCTACTTGAAAGGATTTTAACAACATGCCTTGATTTTGTTTATCAATTAATTTTTGTTTGAATCTCTGTCTCTGTCTCTCTGCCTCTCTGCCTCTCTGTCTCTGTCTCTGTCTGTCTGTCTGTATGTATGTATGTATGTATGTATGTATGTCTCTCTCGCTTACTTGCTGTCAATTTTCGTGCACATTACAGAATCCATTTTCGACTGTTAGATCACAGTTTGCGTGATCTTGCAGTCCCTAATATCCATAATCGTAAGTCAGTTAGGACCAAATAAGAATTTTGCATGGGAAACAAAGCTAGGATACGGCTCTGTGGAACCGAGAAATGGAATTGCCAAATACAATCGCGCGGAGAAATTTGAGGCCAGTGTGTGGGTGCGATGGGAAGATTTAGATTTTCATAATGGCTCTGCCCCCTCTTGCCCTAATGTGCGGGCGCCCATGCTTACACTTGGCCCGATAGTAGTGTAAAATCAAGGTTCTAGATTCTAATTTCTCTGGGATAAACTGTTTGTCAGTTTATGTTTTCCTCGGCGACCATGACGCCCTCGTCGACTTCGTAAGAATTTTGCAAGTTCGCAATCTCAACAATGGCGAATATCTTGTCATCGCGATAGACGAATCGCCATACGATTCAGTACAACGCCATAAATACTTCCGCAAATGTAAGTGTTCTACCTGTCTCTCTCATAATAATAATAATAATAATAATAATAATAATAATAATAATAATAATAATAATAATAATCAGTGGCGGTTCCAGGATTTCTTGCATGGTGGGGAACGAAATGAATTCATAGAAAGTTAGTGGGGGGACGAAAAGAGAAGGAAAAAAGTCATTAAACTTTGCCGAAAATACTGATAAAAGAGATTTGTTCCCCTAATTTTGCTACACTTTTACCGAAAAAATAGGCTGACAAGCAAAAAAGGTCATGGTCATGCGCAGTGTTTTCCTGTAGTTTTACTAGACTTTTACCCAAAAATAGGTTTCACAAGCCTAAAATGTCCGGTGGGGAATGCATCCCCACTCATCCCCACGTAGAACCGCCACTGACGATGATGATGATGATGATGATAATAATAATAATAATAATAATAATAATAATAATAATAATAATAATAATAATAATAATAATAATAATAATAATAATAATTTTTCCAAGAAGTTTATTTTTCCAAGAAGTTTATTTATTATTACTATTATTATTATTATTATTATTATTATTATTATTATTATTATTATTATTATTATTATTATTATTATTATTATAGTGTGTGCATATTCGCATCAGAGCAAAACTCAGACTTTGCTTTCTTTCGTTAAAAAGTCTTGGAAGAGAAGCTTGAGGAGCACATGGTCGAGGCCTTTCGATCGGTCATCATGCTCCTGCCGAGCACTCCGAACAATCCTCGTTACAACGAATTTCTCGACGAATCGAGAAAGTTATCTTACCTCCATCCGTTCTACGCACCGAAGCCGCCCTTCGAGATAAAACTCCAGGTATGTTGGACTAACAATCGTCGTCGTCGTCGTCATCATCATCATCGTCGTCGTCGTTATAGTCATCGTCCTTTCCGTGATCGTTATAATCGTCATCGTAATTAATTTTGAGTAAGAATGAAATACAGCTGTTGACTAGGCCTATACAGTGTAGCCATCATTAGAAGCAACAACAACAGTGGCAACAACAACGACAACGACAACCAGTGACAACACAAAGCAACAATACCCGTAATCTTATTTGATCACCAGTAGGCTATCACTTTTGGCCTAAGAAATACAAGTACAACTGTAGTAATGCACGCCATTTCCACGAATATTTTTACACCCCTAACACCCAACACCCCTCCCAAATCTAAGACCGATACCCCCTAACATCCCCGAATCCGAACCTGGAATGACCGTTCTTTGCTTGTCATACTCTTTTTCTGCAGGGATCCCCAAAATTAAAATATACCGACAACCCTCCTCCCTAAATTGATAATCCTAGAAATAACCCTGCATTTCCCACCCCGGTGATTTGGAATGCTTTACTACTTGGCGCCTAGAGCTACGTAGCCAACTGTGCGCGTTTGTGATTAATCCAGGTGCCAATATATGCCGCCTACCTGTACGACGCAGTCTCTCTCTACGCAACGGCCCTGAAGGAGATGGTCGAAGAAGGTGGCGATATACGCAACGGAGGAGCCATGGTGGCGAAAATGACGAAACGAACGTACATCAGTACGCACGCCTTCTGCTCTGTTCTTCTAGAAAGTTCTTCTTTGAACCAGAGATGACCCACTCCAACCCAACCCATCAAATCTTCAACCCAACCCATGACGATAATAGGTTTACTTGACCCAACCCAACCCAACCCACTGTAATACATTACAGTTTTTTAAACTATGACTTATTTACTGACCCAAACCAACCCACCATTTAATATGGAAAAGTCTGACCCAACCCAATCCAACCCAACTCAACCCATGGGTTAACCCAACCCATGGACATCTCTGCTTCGAAGTACTGTGCTGAACCTAATACTCAATAGGCCGAAGATGGTGGTGGCATAGGCCAATGTTTTATCCAGGCATGTTACGGTGGAGATCCGCCCAAAATAACCCCACAACCCCCCTAAATCCCAACACTGGCACAAACTTTGC
>CM030864.1:4868605-4916105 GCA_018105865.1 Metaphire vulgaris | reverse complement strand
GTCGTTCGCCCATCCGCGAGTAGGCCCTACTGGCCTGGCTATGCACGACAGTGGCGTAGCCAGGATTCCAGAATTGGGGACGGGCGGGGGCAAATCGACATTTTCGGCCCAAAAGTTTTGCCGGAACAAAAAAAAAGATGTCGTAGTGTAAAGCGCTTTTAAATCTGGTGCGCCCTCCTCAATATGATATTACCCCAACCCCCAACTGCTCATCGATTTTGGGCGAATCTCACGCCAGGTCCCAGTCCGAATATGGGGAAATTCCCAGTGGCTATTCTAGCCACCTAAACACTGGGGAGTTTAAAAGGTTTGGTGGGGGAACAGACATAGGGCAGGTCATATACTACTTGCCAAAATGTCAATAAAAATTGGAGAAAAATTCAAACTTGGAGGAGGGATTCCCCCACCCCTACCAGAGAAGGCATATAATAAACACTGGGATGTCCTCCCACCCCGCCCCCAAGTGCCCCTCCCTCCCGTGACTACGACAATTTTTCACGTCACTCGTGTACTTCACCGTAGTCTTGTCTTCGCTGTGTCAAGTGTCAACCACTCAACCTAGTAACAGAATATCTTAAGTGGATTAATTAACCTCTTAACTGGGGATCCCGGATATATCCGTCCATTTTACATTGAGTTACAGTTAAATACACAGTTAAGGGGTTAATTGTCTGCAGAAATAGAACTGACGGCAAACAGTAAATGTCTGACATCCGCTCTTCCACGCTGTAAGAAGAGCTTCATGCATTGACTAATTCTCATAGTCGTGAAAACGGCGTTTTCCATTTCCTTTTGGCAGAGATAATGAAACGTCTCGTGTGTCCACCGGTCAAAGGTCATCCCATCAGACCGGACATCACTTACCTGAAGTGTCCGGAGTTCGTTAAGCGCTGCATCCAGGACTGTTGGGTCGACGACGACAGTCTCAGACCGGACTTCAAGAGCATTCGAACGAGGCTGAAACCGATGCAACAGTGGATGTCAGCGCCGCCCACAAGTCTTTCTTACACTCTCTAACATTCGTCTAACATTTAGTTATTATCAGGGCATATTTATCAGGATAATTATAATGGTAAGCAGACGCGGTTCCAAGAATTCTTGGTCGGGGGGGATGCAATGAATTTCTAGGAAGTTGGTGAGGAGAGAGACGCAGCGAAATCCTGAAAAAGGTTGATAAGCAAAAAAAGTATCATTAGCAGGACATGTTTTGCCCAATAACATATGTATAATAATTATATATATATATATATATATATATATAACCTTGCCGAAAAATGCCCGACCGACAAGTAAAACAGCAAAAAATGAAGCTCGGTAGAGGGATGCATCCCCAGTCATCCCCAACGTGGAACCGACCCTGATGATAAGGAAAAATCTATCTTGCCAAACAATTATTATTATTATTATTTATTATTATTATTATTATTATTATTATTATTATTATTATTATTATTATTATTATTATTATTATTATTGTTATTTATTATTATTATCGATACAATTTTAGTTTTTTGTCAATTAACAATTAATAACCCCTATCACCCACCAACCGCTAGAGTGCCTAGACCAAGTCCTCGTCGTTTGCTTCTCTCCCCTCCCTCCACCCTCTCTGATTGATTTCTGGAATTGACCTAGTCTTTTACAGTATGGACTTGGAGTACCGTCGATTGATACCATTCAGTATTAGAGTTGGCGCTATAGAAGCTCATAAATGATATCAGTTGAGATGCCGAGAGATGTCAGGGACTTATTCTGACGTTACGTCGTCTTCGTTGCGCTGCGTTTCGTAGGAGTACAAACATCTTCGACAACATGCTCGCCATCATGGAGAAGTACGCCACTCGCCTGGAGTCGCTGGTGGAGGAGAGAACAACCCAACTGGCGGAGGAGAAGAAGAAGACGGAGTCCCTGCTCCTCTCGATGCTCCCGAAGTAAGTAAGAGCTACCGAAGTAAGTGAGAGCTACCGAAGTAAGAAAGATCCCCGAAGTAAGCAAGATCTCCAGAAGTAAGAGCTCCCGAAGTAAGAGCTCCTGAAGTAAATAAAAGCTTTTGAAGTAACTGAGAGCTCCCGAAGTAAGTGAGGGCTCCCGAAGTAAGTGAGGGCTCCCGAAGTAAGAATTCCCGAAGTAAGTAAGAGCACCCTATCGTTTTAGTCGGTTTTAGAGTTGTAGCGATGATAGTAGAAATCACACACAACGTTCTGAAGAGCCCGTGACTTCACCATTGGCGCAAACTTAGATTTAAAAAGTGGGGACCCAACCCCATGCCTCCTCCCTCCCTATTACAACCCCTCAAAAGTAGAGGGCTCGAGCCTATAGGCCTAGTCGACGTTTATGTCAAATGACTAGGCCTACATGCTGCCACAAAATGTGGCAAAAACTTCCCGAGAAAACAACCGAAAGGCCGTTGATGTGTCATGCATCGTGTCACGCCGATGTCGTGCCGTGCGTGACCGAGTGTCCTGTGTTTCCTAGGTTGGTGGCGGTTCAGCTGGTGCACGGGGAACAGGTGATACCGGAGCAATACGAGAGCGTCACCATCTACTTCAGCGACGTCGTCGACTTCACGGCGATATCGGCGCAGAGCACACCTATGCAGGTAGGCCTACAAACGACTCCTCTCGACAGCATACCAGTACCTGTCGTTGTCTAGACGTCGACATGTAGCTCCGATACGAACAGACTCGGCCGGTCGATATAAATCAACTATAGATAGGCCCTAACTGATCTCCGCTAAAAAGACTTTGGCAACATAGACGCAAATTCCCGTGAAGAAGCGAGTTTGTAACGCTTGGACATGTAGCCATCCGTCATCCCGCGTGTACAATGGCACGCGGGTCTAAAACCCTGGACTCAAGGACGTGATTAGAACATCTGCATTTATACTTTGTTGTTGCACGACAAAAGTCTTTCTTGTGTGTGTATGTTCTTCAAGACGTCTGTCGAAGGCCTTTGACAAATATATATGCAGCAATTCCCTTATACACGCTCCTTAAAAAGTAGGAAGTTTTTTTTAAATAATAAAAATGAAAATAGCAACATCAACAACAACGACACTACCATCATCATCATCATCATCATCATCATCATCATCATCATCATCATCATCATCATCATCATCATCATCATCATCATCATCATCATCATCAACAACAGTAGTAGTAATAATAATAATAATAATAATAATAATAAATAATAATAATAAAAATAATAATAGCCAGATTTTAATTGGCTTAGTAGGATTTCTCCTGTGTCGAAAGCCACTGAGGCCCATACTATCCTTCTACAGTAGAACTTCGTTATAACGGAATGGGTTATAACGAATCCGCGGTTAAAACGTACCGCATTTGGATGGTATTGGATATAACGTATCTCGGATATTAGGTACAGAATTTTACACACACACACACACCGCTGAGTACGTTACAACGAAGTTCTACTGTAGTGCCTGCTTTGTCGCTAGGTGGTCGACATGCTAAACGACATGTACACGCTGTTCGACTCCATAATCGGAAACTATGACGTCTACAAGGTGGAGACGATCGGCGACGCCTACATGGTCGTCAGCGGACTTCCGGTCCGCAACAATGACCTTCACGCCGGGGAGATCGCCTCGATGTCCCTCCATCTTCTCAGCGCCATCAAGGACTTCCGGATTCCGCACAGACCGACGGAGATCGTCAAACTGCGCATCGGAATACACTCCGGTAGGAATAGAATACACTCAAACGGTCGATTTTCATAATATTAGGCCTATTATAATGTTGAAAATATCTTGGACTGAAAAGAAAACAAATGAATTAGTACTCGAAATGGCAGGTACACAAAGAAAATTGCTATCTACAATACGTAAAAGACAACTTCAATTTTTTGGACATATACAGTAATGAGGAAGAAAGGCATAGAAAACCTGGTAACTACTGGAAAAGTCGAAGACAAAAGATCAGGAGGAAGACAAAGAATGACGTATATCAGTAGTTTACTGACTGATGTAAAGGAGGTATCTACAGAATTAGAACTCATACAAGCAATAAAAAACAGAGAGAAATGGAAGTCCATAGTTGTCAACGCAGAAATACACGACACCTGAAGAAGAAGATTAGAATGCCAATAGGAGGCGGGCGGGATAGCAGAGTGGTAACAACGTTGGACGATGGAGCAGAAGATAGCGGGTTCAACTCCCGTCGCAGGAGCCCTAAGGTCGACTCGACCTTCTTTCGCAAGAGGGCGGTGGCAACAGAGTAGCGGATTAATCCGTGGAGTAAACAGGCGCATTGCATGAGAACACTGGCCCTGTATCGTGCAATCTGCACCAGTCGCCTGGCTGAGGGTCTGGAAACGGAGATCAGCGCCGCTTCTATAAGCCTCGAGGTTAGCCGTGACTGCTCGGCAATAATCTAACTGTACTTTACCTAATCCCAATAACATGACCACCACCATCACTATAGGCTATATGATAATATATGATAATATAACAAAGTTTAACCCCTTAACTGGGTGCCCCGAGTAACGATCGTCCATTTACATTGAGTTACAAATATTTGCCCAGTTAAGGAGTTAAAGTGGCTCAGTATGGTCTGCCCTGTGTGAGAACCACTATGTTTTTCTCATCCATTGACATGGGCGTAAAACCGGGGAACGGCGGGCACTGAACGGCAAATTGGCGGGGAACAGAGTATCAATTCAATGTTTTGGGCTATATGGTAAAAATTTATCCTACCCCATGATGTTGATGGAAACCATTCTCTCATTTCGGGTGATCTTTTTTGCTTGTCAGGTATTTGGAGAGAGAAAAATATAAAAATATCAGGATGACCTTTTTGGCTTGTCAAGACGTATTTCATGGGCGATGGATATTTATGGCTGGGGGTGGTTTTAAAAATTATTCTGCCAATGTTGACGGTACTGCCCTGTCCATTGATATACACGTCAACACCACTTGGCAAATTGGAATCAGTGTTGGAAACTGTCACTGTTGAACATGCGTAGGTCCCGTGGTGGCTGGCGTGGTCGGTCTGAAGATGCCTCGGTGATTAATTAATTAATTCGGAGATATTTGTTTTTCACCACTTCGCGATTGGAATCAACTGGAAAGGGTGAGGTTTCAACCGTCGACGGTCTACTTGTGAAGATGTTTCATTGATTAATTAATTAATTTGTATTTGTTTTTCGCCTGTCTTCGTTTTTCTTTGCAGTTGCATTAACTCGTTCATTTTCATGCACGCTGTTTCGTAAATTCCTTCCAGCCGTTGTCTTCCTCTTCTTCTACACCCTTCAGGGGCGTAGCCAGGAATATGATTTGGGAGGGTATAAATGTTTGGGGGCATAAACCTTAACTATATACCATATAAACTACATATAACCACAAATACATATTATAAAAAACTTTAAGGTAGACTGATTTTTTTGGGGAGGAGTATATACGCCCTGATCCATACCTTCCATTATCTACGCTCCTGACACTCTGGCTTCCATTTGGCAAGGGGGGCCTCTTCTAATCTTCCATTATCGCTTTTCTCCAAAGTGCCTCTGGTCCTCCTCGTTATAAGTCAAAAGTACCTAGATCTGTTCCCCCATTGAAGTCAACTATTGCTAGTCTATTATCCATTTCAGAGATGAAGATCCATTGCAGTGCCGATTGCAAAGTCTTGTTGGACAAACTCGGTGGATACGTTATCGAAGAAAGAGGAGTAACGAATCTAAAAGTAACGAACAGAGCTCTCTAAAATTTTATAAAATATGTTCTTAATTTGGAAACTTCTTTTAGGATTTATCTTTAGGGTTTGTCTTTTGTCAAAATATAGTTCCTAAATGCCTAACTATACAATTGGAAAAGTGAACGGTCTGTTCCCACTGAAAAAAAGCCCTGGGCCTAATTGTGGAAGGTTTCTGTGATATTAGCTACGTTAATTTTTGCGTAAAATACTCTTCTAAGCTGAACAAAAATGTAGGCAACTTGTGGCATTTAACGTATTAACAGTCTTTCAGAGTTTCTATTCATAAGATCATAAGAAGGTAAAAATTTCTTTTGAAGGCAAGGAAGTTTAAAAATCATGGACTGCTGAAACTTATAAACTATCATCAGTTTGGAAGGTGCGGAGCAGGGCAGATTGGGAAATGGAAAACAAAATGCCTCCACACTATAATTTAAATAAATTTGAACCAAGATGACAATAATCGTGTCAACAACCATTTTAAAAAAGTTAAGACAGGTCGCACCAGGACCCACTATACCCTAATTAACCAGAGGTGTACCGGTGTTGAATGTCTGCCCTCGCCCCACCGGCCTCCCTACTTTAGTGCTTTCATTCTAAACAGCTAGACTAGTCCTCCCAGTTGGCCCATGCATAGAATTTGCCACCCAAAGTCCCCTCCACTTGCCAAATTATGTAGCGCCACTCAGTGCCGGATTAACTTTTGGAGGCCTGGCGCAAACCACGCAACAATGCCTGATTAACTTTTTAGGAAAATTAATTTTAAAATATTGAAAACTTCCTTAAATATATTTATTAAAAATGAACTACAAATACTACTGTGTTTTTATTAAAATTCGTTGTTCGTAATTTAATAAATTTTTAATTTAAAAATTATTAAAAATTGAACCAGTGGGCCTTGCGCCATGGTTTATACGGCACTGCCGCCACTGACCCTAACCAGTGTTTAATCTAGGCCGTTTCCGGGGGGAATTTTCCTTTTTCTCTCCGGAAATTTCAAATTCCCCCCGGAAATTTTGGAATACTATATGAACTAACAGCGACCCCTAGCAGAATTCCCCTCCCGGCTTTGTCAGTTCCCCCTCCGCTTTTTCAGTTCCCCCTCGAGTCCAGGAGTCTAGATTAAACACTGACCCTAACCAGTCGACTGCCTGTGCTCTTTCGAAACAGGGCAAAGGCGAAGATGTTCACGTACTTCGTCGTCGGCGAGGACAAGTCGGAGCGCCTGCGTCGAATATCGCAGGGAAACCAAGACAGTCACAGCTTCACCGAGTCGGCCATCGGCACGCACAACAACAGTGCCACGGACAGTAACATTTCTTTATCATCGTTGAGAGAAGAACGAGAAGAAGACGACGACGACGACGACGACAACGACGACAACGATAACGAAAAGAACAACGACTATCACGTACTAGTATTCGAAAACCAGGACGTAATGAGCAAGTCTAGCGTCGACACGGCCTACACCCCGCTGCTGCCCGCCAAGCATAGGATTGATATCTCCGTTGTATAATTTCAAAATCAAGAGCGCATTTCGGACGGCATGCAGGCAGCAGATCTTCAATAGGCAGTGTTTATTCTAGCCAACTTGACATTGGGGGCATTTTGAAATGTTTGGGGGCAAGGTCTGAGTCTCCACACTTTTTGGGGGGTTTGGGGGAAGGGGATTTCCATTCCCCAGCCAACATATAAAAAATTTGGAGGAAGGGGGAATTTTAAAACTTTTTGGGAAAATCCCCCCCGAGAAGGCCTAGAATAAACACTGTTCAATAGGAAAAGACGAAGAGCACTGATCAGAGAACCCCACGATCGTCTCTCTCGGGCTATTAGGGCTAATAATTAGGCCCTATCAAAGATGTCCGTGGGTCCATTTTTTAGAACCCAAATAACCGACCCGCCACCTCATGGATACACTGACCTTCGCCCGGCCGACTATCCACCTTGCCTATGGCTATATTTCAAGAAAGATTAGGCGCATAAGAATAAACAGCTACTACTGCACTACTTTCCAAAGCGCTATATAAATTTACGAGATTTTACTTTACTTTCCCATCCCATCAAATTTCCAACCCAACCCATGCCGACAATAGGGTTACTTGACCCAGATCCAACCAAACCCACCGTAATACGTTGCAATTCCTTAGACCATGATTTATTTTCTGACCCAACTCAACCCACCCACCATAAATATGTCCATGGGTTAACCAAATCCATGGCCAGTTTTGGCTATTAATTTTATTCCACATATTGAATCTTTGATTCCTTCATCCTGCACTTTTTGCCTGCAGAAGACTTTCTTATTTTTGGTCATGAGAAATTGGGACATCTTGCCTCCATTGTCTCCCTCCCAGGCCCGTCACAGTCCAGCAATTTGTGTGTGCGCGTGTCAGTCAGAGGCGTAGCCAGGAATTTGATTTGGGAGTGCATAAATATTTTGGGTGGGTATAAATCTTAACTATAAACCGCATAAACCATATAAACCACATATATAACCACATGTAAATCACATAAAAAAAACTTTAAGGTAGACTGATTTTTTTGGGTGCAAAGTGCGCATTTAGATTTTCATAAGTCGGTTTTACTTTTCGCGTCAATCCCATTTACGAGTTTGACTTAAAATCTATGCATTCTATGGATTGTAAAGTAACGTTAATTACGATGCGATTGCGTCTATAGCGCCTAATAAAAACAGGCGTATGTGAAGTAGGTGGGGGGCGGCATTGTTGGACTGAAATATTTTTCCGTTAATAATTTTTGACGACTTTGCGGGTACGATTCTGATAATGTTGCTCTGAACTTGCTTTAAAATGCCTAAAATTGCGCTATACTTATATTATATGAATAGACAATAGACATGGATCTATGGAGTCAAATGTTGTCGTTATAAGGTGCGGAACTTATACTGTACATTGTGTGTGTGTGGGGGGGGGGGCGACGACAACATTAGACCTACATTTCGCCTATAGGCCTACTCTAAGAAAGTTCGTCGGACCAGCCCCTATTCTCTAATGTTCAGTGTTTGTATATAGGCCTATATGTAATATATCCAGTGTTTATTCTAGGCCTTTTTTTGGGGGAGGAATCCCCCAGTTTTAAAATTCCTCCCAAAATTTGTATATGTTGGCTTGGGGATGGAAATTACCCCCCCCTAAAAAAAGCGTGGAGAGACAAATCTTGTCCCCCAAGCATTTCAAACTCCCCCCCAATGTCAAGGTGGCTAAAATAAACACTGAATATATCAGCCTAAAGACATAATTTCGTGAAAGAATAATTGTATATACTTAATCTGGTTTTAAAAACTAGTAATGATTTTACCACAGTGTTACAAAATTTAATTTGTTGTTTCTTTAATTTGTGAAGTAGTTTTTTTGTCAGTTGAGACGACGAAAGAACAGCACTTATCCTATTAGGCCTATGAGCTAAAAGATATAGGCCTAGGCCCTACACGATAAAAGAAAAATGGCTTGAAACAGGACACCACACAGCCATTTCATTCTGTAGGCCTACACCAGAGCCGCCGAGAGAATTTCCGGGCCCCGGTACAAAAAAAGTTGACGGGCCCTGAAAAAATTTACCAACTCTCCGAAAAACCTGACAAGCAAAAAAACCTTATCAACTCCATTGCTTATTATTACAGTGTACACCATCGTCACCGGACTCGGCCCCTTTGAGCTCCATGGACCCAGGAACAATGTACCGGCTGCACCCCCTCTCCTCAGGCCTGCTGTACACACTAGCATCAAGCACTGTAGGCCTGCAGGAGAGAAAGGAATAAAAAAATGAATACTCTGTTGAATATCTTGCGAAACTGCATTTAGGCCTAAGGGGTAGTTCATAAATTACGTAACGAAAATTTGACACTTTTTGACCCCCTTCCCTACGTAACGCGACGTAACAAAACGTCAGACCCCTAAAATATGACGTAACAACCGGCCGACCCCCCATTTTCGTCTTTCGAAAAGTCTTGACAAGCAAAAATGTCATCCTTGTATTTTTTCTCTCGAAAAACCCTGACAAGCAAAAAGGGTCATCTTGTATTTTTCCTCTCCAAAATTCTCGACAAGCTACGTAGCTTTGTACAAAGGTCATCACTTAAATTTTTGGCGTTGCGTCACATTTACGGAACCTCCCGTCGAAACACTTCGTAACAAATGGCCGGACTCCCCTAACTGCCTTACGTAATTTATGGACGACCCCTAAGTTGATCAAGGAATTACCCCGTCTTGTGATATTTGGTACATTGTACAACAGGCTTTATAGACAACAAAACACAATAAATATTCAATTCTCTATACATTAACAGAACCAAATGGAAGACTATTTAACAGGCACAACGACACTTATCTGCTAAGTGCTAATGAAATAACTTAAAATAGTTGCTACATTCTATATTTTGAACCATAGACTTTAATAATAATAAATCTATGTTTTGAACCATAGACTTTGAAACGATCGTTTGCTTTTTTGGGTATAAACTAAAACTTGAGCGATCGACGATTGTTTTGAAATTGAAAACTTCAATTTGTCCTTTAAAATCGATCTTCTACGATTTGCTTTTCTTTACTTTCACGGAGAAATGATCGTCAAAGCGGCCATCCTGTGTCTTTTCCTCGGATTATTCAGCTTTGGTCTGTACGATGTCCTGACGAATTTCGAGACCAACAACTGCGAGATGACTTACATGTTCGAAACGCCAGAATATTTGGTGAGTAAAGAAACCGTTAGGACCTTTCTAGCACGGTCACTTTACGTTATTAAATTGAATGGCTTTAATGTTATGTATTAGTATTGCCAGTTATTATATAGGTATTTTTCTTAATTTTACGGCTTCAGTGTTTTGAACCAGGTGTAAGTTGCCAATATATTTATGGTATTAACATTTTCTTGATTTACAAGAGTAGTTAATATGCATTCTTCATGCAAAGTGGCACAAGAAAGGATAAGCTGTTCTTTGGAATGATTTGGATAATACGACTTCTATTACCTTTCATGATTATATGCTTGACGAATGTGTTTTTGTGTTAAATGTAGAAAATTAAACTCAATCAGAATGTTACATCTCAATTTCCTCGATACAACCTCTATTTTTACGGAGAAGGGTGAGTGTAACTTTGAATGTATTTTGGAAATTGAAACTGTTCACACTGTTTAGATTATATTTAGCATCATATAATATTGTGGATTATTTATATAGTGCCTCTATTGAAAATCATTAAAATGCTTTGGTTATAATACTGCCACATTGATAAGAAAGAGGGTCATTTCCATTCTTAGTATATGTCAAAGCCACTTCAGATTTTCTTCCTTATGACTATGTGATGGGCACTGATATGTAGTTGATATGTTGTGGGCTAAAAATGTAGTGATCATATATTTTTACTGGTATATATGATCTGTTTAAACTGTAATTAGTTTAGCTCTATGGATAACCAATTGAAATTATGTAATGAATTTATGGCAAAATATTGGCAAAATATTGGCTTTTTTGTTTTTATAATAGTTTTTATCTATTATTTATCATGTTCTCTTTCATTTATTCATGTTTTTCATGATATTTGCAATGTTAAAAATTTATTTGCACCATAGTGATGGTGTATTTTGATTTGTTTACAGACAATATGCTTCAAATGCACAGTAAGTAGTCTAGATGTAGCTATTTTTGGTACAGTTATGCACTATACAATGGTTGTATTCAATCTAATAATGATTAGTAATAATTTTTACCAAATGTGATTTCATCAGTTATAATTGGGTCAGTAGTGAATTAGAACATACTTGCTATAAATGAGACTGATCCCAGAGAATTTTTTGGCCACTGGTGGGCATGATTGGATGGTTGAAAACCAAAATTCCAACACACAGGGATCATCCGTAACCAGTGAGGGATTTAGCCCCACCTAATCAGGCTCTATTTGCTGGCCATCTGGTTTGGACTTTAGTCAAATATGGAAGTCCCATATACAGAGGAGTTGCATTTGAAATCCTGAAAATCAGCCAAAGTTGATTGACTCATAGATCGTTTGCTTTGATCAATCATATTCTTTGACTCCGAACTCGACATGTACTTGGCAATGATTTAATAATTATCAGTGCGTCATGTCATGTCACACACAGTTATCACTATGTTATCTAACCAAGATAGTTTTGGTCTTCCATGTTTTTTGCCTTCTAATAGTCCTGTCTTCACAGATCCTTCTAGGGTGTCTTTGCTGTTTCTGTGGTTCAATGTTCATGCTATTCAATATCTCAAAAGTTTACTAAATTAGAAGTTTATGGTTGTAGGGACTTGTGAAATATGGAAAGTGGATACTTAGGAATTTATATTCAACTTTTAAGAATTTATACGTGCATGAGTTGCTAATATAACAAGTTGTTAAATAGATGTGTTGAAGTCTTAATAGTAGTTATCAGACTGAAGCAGTATCTATTTCAATATCTGGCATTACTAATGTCCAAGTAGTTGATATTTGGCTAAACTTCTGCGATTTTGCTGCAATGGTTGTTCTGAATGAAAAATTTATCTGAATTGTAGTTGAGCTTTGTAATTAGTCTGCAATGAAGTACCGGTAGTTTATTTCTGCGGAACAAAAATGTATTTATTTCAGAAAATCAAAATTTCAGCTAACTGGAATTCCTGTTCTCTTTATTCCTGGAAATGCGGGAAGTTATCGTCAAGGCAAGTGCCAAGAATCCTCGTCTCTCTGCGTTATAAATGTTAAATGTGTATTTTAAAATATATTTAAAACAGTTCTATGATGTACTTTGTACACGTATATGTGGGAATGGGTATTCTTCTTTTGAGGTTCTTGGTTATTTCCAGTGATGAAGGTTTCACTGAGAGAACCATTATTTAGTATAAAATATGGCTACTCCAAGGCACCTAATTTCCTCCACAAATGGCAAGGCAACACCATCCAGGACCAATACAGCGCATGCGATATTGCAACGTGTCCCAATCCCCATGACCAATGACTTCTTTATTTTAGGCATGAATATCTTTTTTATTCTTGCAATTCTTCTACTTGTTTCACTGAATTTCTAAGGCTCATTCACTGTATAGTTGACCATGACATCTTTTTAGTTTATTGCCAAGGAAATCAATAATCAAATCTACATGAACAATGTATTGTGTTTGACAGTTTGACTGAAATGAACTTAAACCTACACATCCCAACCTTTTACTGTTTTCTCCATTTTACCATGGCACACTACATAGGTTGGTATGCACTGGCTTAGACAAGCACAGCAAATTCTTCATCTTGTTGATGCCTAATCATTGAAGATCATTGGAACATAGCGATTAGAGCAGCAGTCAAAGAAGATGTTTACCCCACTTAATTATCAGCATCAGAATTCATTTTGCTTTTGTCGTCTTGCTTTTTATAATGCTTAAATTCTGCTTTGTGTTCAGTTCGATCTCTTGGATCGGTTGCACTGCGCATGGCAAACAGTCTTCAATCTAAGTTCCAGTTTAACTTCTTTTCCATCGATTTGAATGAGGTTGTACCCTGTTACTCGTTTTATTAAATTCACTTGCTTATTTGCTGCTTTAGTGTGTATTGTATATTAGATTTTACTATGTAGGTATTGGTAAGAGGTAAAATGAATGTAGAACTTATGACCTTCCATTATTTATGATATAAAGATATCAGGACCTTCAACGATCCGATATGTTGTTATAAGCAGTGATGACTATTTCTGCCGAATGATTGTGTTTTGATAGTTCGAAAAATTTTACAGTGCAGTTTTTCTGTATGCATTTGCAGGAACTGTCTGGAATTTATGGGCCGGTACTCATGGATCAGTCAAGTGAGTATATGTAATTCTATTTACTTTCTCCTTTTTGATATTGATTTTTAGTTTTCTCTTTTGTTTAAAATGCTGTTTATGCTTTCTTTTCTCCTGTATAAACCTACTAGATTTAATTTTAATCTTATCATATATGCCAGTTTCATCTCAATTTTTATTTCCTTGATTTTAATTTGGCATTCAAGTTAATTTTAGTACATTGGCTAAAATATTTTCTAAGACCTGTATTATATGTCAGTATCTGCCTCGTTATAATGTCCTATTCCTATGTGGTGATGACAATGGCAGTGGCTGTGATGACCATGGTTTGGCGATGTTGAATGTTGATGACTGACAATGATGATTGTAATCAACATTTACAACTTTATTTGAAGAGTTTACACACGAGTGTATCAAGCAGATTCTTAATCTGTATTCAAGTATGTCCAAGAATAAACCGAACTCTGTGTTTCTTGTTGGCCATTCTATGGTGAGTTTCTTTGTTATTTTAATGTTATGCTATTATTGAGACAAAAGCAGCATACCGGGTTTTGATTTATAACATTATTATTACCTTGCCTGACGCTTGATATTATAATTCTTTGCAGACATTTTATATTTATGCAATTAATGTACTGGAAATTTGTAAGTTGTATTTAATGCTCAGTGGTTATGTTGAAGATTATAGTAAATGAATCGATTTATTCTGAATTTCAGTAAACTAGATACAGAAACTGCCTATACATCTATGTCCTTGATAGTATACAGCTATGCCTTTGATAGTATACAGCTATGTCCTTGATAGTATACAGCGATGCCTTTGATAGTATACATCTATGTCCTTGATAGTATACAGCTATGTCCTTGGTAGTATACATCTGTATCATTGATAGTATACAGCTATGTCTTTGATAGTATACATCTATGTCCTTGATAGTATACAGATATGCCCTTGATAGTATACAGCTATGTCCTTGGTAGTATACATCTGTATCATTGATAGTATACAGCTATGTCTTTACATCTATGTCCTTAATAGTATACAGCTATGCCCTTGATAGTATACAGCTATGTCCTTGGTAGTATACATCTGTATCATTGATAGTATACAGCTATGTCTTTACATCTATGTCCTTAATAGTAGACAGCTATGCCCTTGATAGTATACAGCTATGTCCTTGGTAGTATACATCTGTATCATTGATAGTGTACAGCTATGTCCTTGATAGTTTCATTGTGATTTTGCCTTACATCTGATGATTTGGATCCTAACTATGTTCCTGCATCGATAGTGTTGAGAAGTTTGCAGTAAGCCAAACCAAGAGCATGCTATATGTGAAGTAGTAGCAGAAATTACATTTCAACAATTTCAGCACGGGGCATTTATTGCACATCACTGTTCCAAGTGGGAATGAAGGGAGTTCACTGGGGCTTTCAACAGCAATTCTTTATAATTGCAGTGAAATAATCTACATTGTCTGAAAAATTCCTAGTGCAGGCTCTAGTAGCGCCTTGCTTCTTGCAGTCGGCATTTTACAGCAGCTTCCAAATTCTCGTCATTTGAATTTTCATTCTCTTGTTTCTTGACGTCAGGTAAGGTCTTCGTCCTCCAGCTGTGTCCAGCTATTGGCTTCTCCATGACATCTCTCCAAAGTTCTCTGTCCTTTGATATTTCTTCCAAAGTCATTCGGTGTCTTCCGTCAGTCTTTCCTTTGAGATTCAGCCCTGCCATGTGCAGATCCTCTTCCAATCCGTCCACCCATCGTCTTTTCGGTCTTTCTTTGGATCTTTCCCCCCTCTGATTTGTAGCTGAAAATTCTTTTTGGTTTTTTTATTGCTTCCATTCTGAGTACTTGTCCATTTCATTCTTCTCAGAAATGGACTGAACACAAGAAGAAGGAAATGGACTGGACATACTGGTATACAGTATCATCTACTAATAATATACTTTATTATGATTTTTCAGGTGTTTAATGATAATACCGGTACTTGTTCTATGTTAGGGTGGTTTGATTGCCCGTGCGTTGTATACTTTACCCGACTTTGATCGTACGTTGGTCAACAGCATTCTGACGCAGGCGACACCCCATCAGGCGCCGTTGATTGCCATTGATCCTGTCATTGTCGACTTTTATTCCAAAGTTAATGGCCAGTGGTCAGATGAACTGCATGGATTTCCCAGAAACGTTTTTATTGTTTCAACTGGGGGAGGCTACAGAGATATTCTTGTGCGAAATGGTTTAGCCTCTCTTTGCAAGGTATGTCATTCAATATCAAGGCCTGCTTTGACTTCTGCTTTTGTACAAATATGTATATTTCTCATATGATGAAATTTATGATAGCTTTTCCTTTTGTGTTTTTGTTTTGGCAGCTATAAAAAATTTTGTCAATTTTTGAGGATTTTAAAAAAAATTCTTGGTAATTTCTTTTCTCAGACTTGAATTAAATCTTTGGCCAATGGATGCAGAATTGTTGCCAATGTTATTTAGAACTATCTTATTTATTTAAATCACCATTTTGTGTTTTGGTAATTAAGCAGTTTTATTTTTGCAGATCGGTGATCCTAGCCTTCGATTATTTGCCTCGGTTAGCTCTGTTAACATTGTATCATCTTTCCTCACTTATTAAACTTTTGAAATTTATTTTATTATTTCAAATTTTGACCACCAGTGTTACAGTATTGTGAATAATAATTATCACTTTCCAATATAAACATTAAGCGCATTAGGAAAGAACCAGTTATAGTGATTTTACATTAATTCGTATTGTAGCTTAAAATGTAATGCTGTCACAAGACTGCACTCAGCATTTATTGATCTCTTGCAGAAATAACATAAGCATAAACATATGGGTAAAGAAGAAATACGATTACTAAAGGCATCGTTTCTGTAATGAAGTATTGAAAAATTTCAATAGAAGACAGACAAAAGTAAAACGTTAATCAAAAATTTGCAAGAACAGAGGACGGGACATCGCAGTTTAAACTCGTGAGCTATAACAGACGTGGCTCTTTAGAGCTACTTGAATAAGTAAGTATGTAAGTAAGTAGGTGAAAAGCATTTTTATTTCCAGTTGAAATTATTGACGGTGACCATCTGTTTGAATGGATATTGAATTATAATTCACTGATGAATTATGTGATGAATTATTGATTGATTATAATTCACTGATGTTTCAGAGACAAAATGCAGCACGGGATGAGCTACTGCTTTGTATCATTCGGTTTCTCTTTATGTGAAATATTAGCCATATAGTTTTTTTTACATTATTCTGTTCATTCAAAATTTCAAACTTTATCGTGTTATCTGCTAAACATTCTTCTGTTTTTTTTTATTTCAGACAATGTCAATTCCAAAAGCCTGGGTTTCAACTGATCATCTGGCACATGTTTGGTGAGATTTAAATTTCTATGCTTCTAACCTGATTATAAAAAGAAGATGGTTTGTACTCATGTTGTGTATATGCTATTCTTATTTTGTGGCTGGTGATGATTTGTCTGCATCTCTTCATCAGCATACCATAGTTCCCAGGTTCATAAGTGCCCACACATTAGGGAAAGAGGGGCATTTGGCCCCTGGAAAATGGAAATACCAATATTTCACATTGAAATTTGAAAACCTTGCTAAAATATTAACCGTGACCATTGTGTTAAAATGTGTTTGCCTCCTCCTGGAAAAATTTTTGTGGCATAACCATGACCATTGTGTTTTGCCCCTCCTGAAAATTTTCTGTGGGCTCCATTGCCCAGGTTCCTTATCTGAATATTTTCTTGGTGTTGGTGCTCACTATGAAATTTATGCTATTGCTTTTTCTTATCATATGTGGGCATATAATTTAATTTCTTTTATGCTTTTTTATTTATGATGGATGATGTTGGCATTTCAATCGTAAATTCGAGGAAAAAGAAAAGTTTAGAACCGTAATAAATGTTTTTGATTCGTCTGCATTTGTGTTGAAGGTGTAAACAGGTTGTCATGGCAACTGTCAGAGCAATGTTCGACTGTGTTGACCGAAGCACTCACCAGGTTTGTTTTTGACTTACCAGCATGAACAAGCGTTTGTGTGTTTTTAGAATTTTTGGCTTAATAATATTTATTTTATTTCTGATATGCTTGACTGCTGTCAAATATTCCTCTGTGTACCAGTGTATCTAATCATAAATAATGATTGTGAAAAATTAATTTGTTATTAAATCATCCTATAATCCTATAACTGGTTGAAGTGTTTGTTTGAATTAATTTTTGTTTTTCTAAAACACAGAACAGAGAATTTCAATCAAGAATTATTCTCCAGATTTTGTCTAATAAGTCCACAGTTCATTATAACCAAGCTCATTTCTATGAATTTACCTGTTGTAAAAACTTAGGACTTCATCATTTACGATCAGATTTTTATTATAACCAACTTCTGTATGAAATTCTGCTATATTTCATAATGGAAATTTTTACTACATGCTAAAAAGTTGCAGGTTGACTTTGTACTTTGGTTTAGCAAACTTCATTTGCATTCGAAAGATGCAACTTTCATTGATGACAGGATCAACTTATTGATTACATTATTGTTGTTTCATATATTGACATCTTATTTTGATTTAAAGTCATCATTAAGGGTCCGGAGTATTGCTATTTGTTTTTATACTACAGTGGATCCCACTTAATCGCTTACTGCTTAATTGCATAACCCGCATAATCGCATAACAACATAAAAACTCGAACCAGTGTTTTGTGCGAACAATTACTTATCAAACGTCTCGGCTATTCGCATAGCCCAGTTAATCGCATCGGCAAGGCTTGCACGGCACCTATGCAATTAAGTGGGTTTCACTGTATAAGTTATTGAGAAAATTTGCCAGGACAAGGTTCTGAACAATGAATGAACATTCAATTAATTTCATTCCTCATTTTGTACAGGGTGGCTCAAAAAACCAGACTATATTAAATGCAAACCTAAATGTGACTGGTCCGGTTTTTTTTGCACCGCCCTGTATTTATTCTCCGTTTTTGATAGCCTTGTATTAAACCCTAAGTGATTCTGTATCAGTGTCATTATGGTTGTGGAGTTGTATGTCTTTTGTGACCAGCTTTTGATGAATTTCAGATATCTGAAGATCGAGCTGTTTGTCACAAGGCATTCTTGTATCATTATCAAATTAACTTGGGTCCAAAATTTATCGATTCACCAGCATCTGATGACTCACAGCCATTGTTGGTTAAAGAGGGGGCAGAATGGTCGACTTCCGAAACCTATTTGTGGGGTTATGAAGCAAAACAGGTCAGTCTACATAGGTCGAAGGTCAGTTCTTTGAAAATTGTATTAACAAAGATCAAAGAATGATTAAAAGCACTTAGGTGAGCACAATAAGTTTGTAAGAGGTAGGAAGATAGTGCAAAACGTTAAGCAGATTCTGGACAATCTACCCTTTTTTACCGCTGCTACTCAGTCCCTCTAGTGAGTGAGGCAGATTCAACCGTAAGCCTCCTGTGTGTATCAAACCTGCAACCTCTTGCTGTCTAGTCCAACATTGTTGGACTCTGTTAACTTCCCGCCCCCCCCAAATATGACAAAAACTGAACAGTAATAGCAGTCTTGGCTTCTATATTAGGCACTTAATAATCAAAGCCTGTTTGGTTAGAATGGAGTGGACCTGTGACAAGATCTATTTGGTATTCTGTAATATTGAGTATATATTAATTCACTTGTAGGCATTTGTTAGAGCAGATTCAACATGTATTTTTTAATAAAGACTGTTTAATTGATGTATACATGTTTTAAAACATATGCATTTGCGAGAAAAAAATCGTATATCTGAATTTTATGTGAAAATCATGAGATGTATAGACTTGGTAATAGAGTGAAATAGTTTCAAATAACAAGCAAGCATATTTTGGCGGTTGACTCGACTAGTTCAAGATTTTACTCGCGATGACAAATTTGAAAGGCTTGATGTTGCAATTACAAATGCCCAGCATTTCATATTTCTTGTTAGGTTGCAACTGAGTTTTACCACTCATTTGAGATCGATAAAAACATATCAACTGATCACGCCCTGTTGGCGATCTCTAACCTGGTAAGGGCTACTTTGTTTGCTGGTCATTCATTTCAACAGGGGGACCACTGGGGGGGCAGGCACTCAATAGGGGGCACGGGCCCCCTGTGGAGCCGCCACTGTGTCCAAGGCTCATTTGGTTTCTTCATTTGCACAGGCTCTTTTTCAGTCCCTTTCAGTGGTGTAGCCAGGATTCTGGAATTGGGGAGGCACGCCAACATTTTCAGGTTTTGAGGTAAAAAAATTTCTTGAATAGGGGTCCCTGGACCCCTGTGGCTATGTCAGTGATCCCTTTATTTCATATTTACGAGGTTATTATTTTATCGTAAATTAAATGCTGGCTACAGAACTGTGGATTTTGTTGTGTGGTCCCATGCTGAAGTATTTTATGTGTACTTCTTGTTTTTGAAATTACAGTGAGCACAGAGTAACGTTGTATAGTTACAGCTAATATATGGCGTATTTCACAGTAAATTTGATTTGTAGAAAGTGTGTAACTTGTTTGTTGTAAGCACAAAACTACAGCATTGGTCACTTGTTTAGGAAGAAAAATCTTGGTTTGGTGGATGCTTAGCTCCACCTGGTGCCAAAAAATGGTAAGTTTAGTGGAAATTCTGCTGGCAGCTTTTTCTCTGGAATTAGCACGTATTCTGATTTGGTTGTTTTCAAATTAGATTTAGGTGAGGTTTTTGGAAATATTTAAACTGATTTTTTTACTTACTGGAAGCATTTCTTGGCAGATGTTATGAATTTCTTTGTAGGATGATTTATAAAATGATCAACGAGACTGTGATATTTATTGTGCTCTTTTTTGTTCTAATGTAATTATGTTGATGTTTATTTTTAACAGCAAGAATATAAGAACTTTTGATGATAATACAGAGCTGTTGCCTCCAGCCAAATTAAGATTTAAGGTAGCAAACACATATATTTATATTATTTGATAACATTTTGTAAATGGCGTCGTGTGTTAAAAGATTTAATACAATTAAGAGATTAAATAAAATAGTTTGGATTGTTTAAAGTTTTTACTATTAATCGGGACGGGAAGTTAGCAGAGTGGTAACAACACTGGACGATAGAGCAGTAGGTTGTGGGTTTGATACCCTCAAGAACCCTAAGACCAACCCAACCTTACTTGCTAGAGAGTGGTAGTAAAAATGAGAAGCAGCACTAAGTTGCAAGGTAAAACTTGGGTCTGGGTAAAGTAATGGCAACCTACCCCAGATTATTGGCTTATGCCACTTACGTTGCTGATTGCCTAAGACTGGAGATAAGTGCCGGAACCCAACACTTGAACTCAAGTACGGGACCTACCTTTACCTTTGCTATTAATCAATTAATTAATTTGTTAAAGTTTAACATATGCACACATATGTAGTAATCAGTTGATCTTAATGTTGTAAATGATACCAAATAATGATTTAGTGTTTGGTATGAACACAAATGATTAGCTGAATTATTTCATCAATTCATACTTACTACAGTTATTATTATTATTATTGTTATTATTATTATTATTAAACTTGACAATTTCTTAAGTGCAGTAACATAGCTAGGTGGCTAAAGTCAAAGGCACTGTACAGGGAACGAAATATCAAACGAAACAGTTATCAAATAGATGTTGATAGTTTGAAGGCAAACTTGGAAGTGGTGTTGATAATTCATAAAAGACAGAAGGTCATGTAAAATTTCTCTAAGAATGCGATTTTGAGCCAAAAGCAGAAAAGCCACATGTGTTTTTCCCATCACCATTTGTGCCAAATCTTCTGAAAAATGATAGGAATTTATCAGTATTTTTGTTTCTGAGTATGTTTCTATGATTTAGTAGTAATTTTTTCGTAGAACGAGGAATTGGAAGCTGAATGAAACGACAAATTTTGAATTGACTTTTAGGCAATCCATTTAGATGGACAAAAGCTTTCTGATCTTACTCATTCTGTTGTCCATGTTCCAAAGACAAAGCAGCCAGTAAGTATGATAGTTGTTATTATGTGATTTCAACTCGAATGATGCCTGTTTGAGTGAGTAGTCATGTCAGGGATATTTTTACACCCCCCTAACCCCGTCCCCCAATTTGAGGTCGACACCCCTCAAAAAATCTGGTAATGTGACAATGGTATGCATACAAAATGCTTACTAATTAGCTCTGGACACCCCCAATTTGAGGTCGACAACCCCCAAATTCACAAACCTAGAAATATCCCTGAGTCATGTGGAGTTTGATGTGGACTGAGGATGGTGACTATAGGAATATTTTCGTTCTAGGATATATTTAATTGGCAATAATACCTGACATTGAAGTGCAGGATTATAATGATTAAGACTGTTTATTCAAATTGGGAATGAGATGAGTGAGATGGTGCCCTGTTGCCTTCTTCACAGACAATCAGGTGTGAACAGCTTGTTCAAGGTCACTACACAGTGACCTGGGTCAGATTTGAATCTGCTACCCTTTGATTGCATGGCAAGAATTGTACCACTAATGCGCTGTGCCCCCTTATGTAGCATATATTCACTCAAAAGCCCACTTATTGTATGCTTATTTGCCGGCTAGACCTAAAGCAAATTATCCTCATTCTGCTGTTGCACATAATACATAGATAATTAATTGCTATCTGAGTTAAAATGATAATTAATTATTTATATATATTATATATATACATATATATATGCATATATATATATATATATATATATATATATATATAATTATATATAATTATATATACATATCTTATGATTTTACAATATATAGCATGTGGCTAGTGCCTTTGTTTATTGGTTTCTCTTTTTGGATGATTTGCACATATGATATCGTGCAGTTTTCTGCAGTTTGAATAATTAAGATTATTAACCCTTTGGCCCTGGAAATCGATATAGCCATTATGTTTTGAAGCTGAAAGTATCGGATGTTTTCAACGGGTTAAGTCTTGTGTTTGTTTTGATACTTACAGGTAAAAGTTTTGGTTGACATCTACAAAGTTGCTGATAGACACATTATCTTTCAAATGCCGCATCTTCTGTATTTCTTGAAGAACTTGGTTACAGCATTTGATTCAGAAGTCACGATTTCTTTAAGTTCATCGGAAAGTGGAATCTTCTATAATTTAACATTGGAAGGACTAGAAAGTCCATTTCAGGCTTACATTTTCGAAGTTGTGCCAACAGAATGCTCTAAAGTTAATTCAGGTTAGTGTTTTTCTACATACTTACATAAGTGTTTCGTGTAAATTTAATTTAAACGTCCTAAAAATGATATTTATTGTGTAATTTGTGCATAGTTTAGAAGTTCAGTTTCAAAAGCATTGAGATACTATTACTATTACAGTTATTATTATTATTATTATTATTATTATTATTATTATTATTATTATTATTATTACAGGTATTATTATTATTATTATTATTATTATTATTATTATTATTATTATTATTATTATTACTATTGCAGGTATTATGGCAAGATTGACTTGGGTTTCAGTAATTCTTTTTTTTTCATGCACTTGATTTTTCTTTTATCTAGTGGAATTATTTGTGCACAATTCAAGATTATCTACGAAGATATTAGTGAATAGTAATGTTTTTAATTTACTTGAAATTGAAATGTTCATAAGTGTTCAATTGTGATATTTGTGTAATTACTGTCTCGATTTTAGATGTGCAATTCCTTTCTTTAATGAAGTTTCACATCCCATGGAGCCACGAGCATACTTACTCTACTTTTCAGTAAGTTTTGGAGTACTTGGCCATTTTTGTGTTGCTGTATTTTTAAATTTACTCAGTAAGAATTTTTGTAAACCGTTTGAAATTTTGTGCCAAATTCTGGTGAGTTTTGCAGGTCATTTTGAAGTACATGGTGATAACATTGAATTTGAGTGTGTCTGATTACTGATGTAGTTACTGCTTGTGGGTATAGAGGGTATACCAGAAGATAAAAAAGCAGCGGGCAGACCAAAAAGAAGATGGATAGATTGCATTGATGAGGACCTCAAAACAAGTGGAATGCCTATTCATGGGAAGACAGAGGGAAGACAAAAATTAACAGGAAGACAGAAGGAAGACAAAGATTGACTCCTGAAGAAATGACCAGACACGGAGAACGATAAAAGGATGTCGTAGAGAGATAAGTGACTCAAAACTGTCAAAGGACGATGGCGTGACATGATATGACATGTAACAGATTCAAAAACATGCCTTTAAATGGCCAAAAAATGCCAGCTCTCCAGCTTTAGTTTTCTTTTAAACTAAAGTTATTTGCATGTGCCATCAGTGGCAGCTCCAGGATTTGGCAAGTGGGGGGGGGCGTTGGGGTGGCAACTTCTAATCATGGGGGGCCAACCATTTGTTGTTAGGTATGTAGTATCAAGTATAGGGTCCCAACAGGGGGGACCACTGGGGGACAGGCACTCAATGGGAGGCACGGGTCCCCCCGGTTCCCCATATGGAGCCGCCACTGTGTGCCATTTGCATTTCGGCAGTAAATAAAAACGATTGATTAATGGCAAATAAATAGGTTGGGTCAAAAAGGTCGACTGTCACTGAAACTCCAAAGTGGAAAGCCGTTGAATTTCTCGGAGGACGTCCAACTGCATCTTTATCTCGATCGTACTTGCGCTTACAAGGTTTCTGTCAGACTGTCGTGGTCAGAGCTGTTCGGCCAGGTTGGCATCCGATTCTGTTATACTTTTTTTGTAGAAGACTTTCTGCAGGATTTGAGTTTTGTAGATTCTGAGGTTCTGTGCTATATTTCTATGGAACGCATTGCCAGAATACATTAGGAGATCAAACTCTACTGCTGGTCATAGCTAGGTCAATAATCTGCCATATAAGCTTGTAGTGTAAATTTCCTTGCTTCGACCTTTCAACCATAAAGTCATAACTTTTTGTCATTTAGAATGCAGACCTGTTATATTAAACACTTTTATATATATATATATATATATATATATATATATATATATATATATATATATATATATATATATATATATATATATATAAGCACAGAAACTTATGCTTCAAGTTTATATAGCAGATTATTGACCTAACTACAACCTGAATATTATCTTCTCAGGTCACTAAGTTGACTCGTGTTTTATTACATTCTTTAGGTTACCATTGTTTGCATGCTTCTCAAAAGAATTAGTGATATGGGTGATGTGACTTTGACCAACAGGCTAACATTTTTTTCAAAATATTGTAAAGTTTTTAAAGAATTTTGGCTAAGTGGATTAGCCCAGAAGGGGGAAAATTCTTCGCACAGCCATCTCATTTTCATGATGTGTTCTTATTATCATTTCAGTTCATACGGTTTTATGGCTTATACGTTCCATCATTCTTTGTTATACAAGTGTTGATGTCACTGTCGTGGCAGTTAAAGAAATTATCTTCAGAAGGTGAGCGATTCTTTTGTCTGGTTACTTGTAAATTGATTTACGGCCTGATTACTTTACTGGTCTTGGCTTGTTTTGTGTAATATTTTGGTGTTGTTAATAGCGTCACAAGTCCAGTTTTTATACTAAATGTTTCATAATATATCTCTAAAATTTACCACAGTTTATTTTATATGAAAGGCAATCAAAAGCTCTCTTGATTTTATCTGCTGTTGTAGAAACAATAATTTTTGTCATTATTATTATTATTTTCGTCAATCCTGTGCCACACGTAATGTAATGTAAAGAAATTTTGTATGGCGCTTCTTCTGAAGAATCATTCAGAAGCACTCAGGTCATTCAGAATTGCATGCTGCAGTATATTGCTGTATAATAATTTGTATGGAATCTATATAATTTCAACTCCCATTGAAAATGGTATTCTTTAGAATGATGGCTTTTACATATTATAGTACTTCTTCCATACCTTCCACATATGATGCAATATACTTTAAAGTATTGTAGAATTAGATTCAGCATACAAGTATAATAATGTTTTTTAAAAAGTTTTTGTTTTGTGTTCGTTGAAGGAGTTGTCCCGAGATTTTCAGTTTCTCATTCTCTCTGGGCTTTGCCATATCGAGTGGTCCCCTTGGCTATGATGCTACGTATGCTTATGTCTCTAATAAGGTCTTTGTTATCTGTTTTTCTCTCTCTCTTGCTGTTGTTTGTTAATGTAAGCCTAACTTAGAATTTTTCCTTGGTACTTTTCTTGATATTTAGGCAACTGTACTATTTGTTGAAAAGAAAGATAAAGTTTGCCATCAGTCTATTTTTATATTTTCTGGTTCTTGTTTTAAGTTCTATTATTCTATTCTGCATGATGATTTATATAGCACGGTAACATAGTGAGGCCAAAGTCAAGAGTGCTTTACATGGAACAATCGTACGAGAAATCGAAAAGGCGCATCTTAAGTTTAGCAGTGAATGACTCGAAGGAAGGTGTCTGCGGTCACTGAGTCGGGTTCTTCTATGGAATTATAAGTTCTTCTATGGAATTCTAAGTTCTTCTATGGAATTCTATAATTACTTTAAGCATTTGGTCTCACTGGTTATAATTCCATCTTATGTAGAACTGCTGTGCTTCTAATACCTGAGAACATTATTGGAAGGTTTGTCAAGATAACCAATCATTCTTGCACAGGTACATTGTATTTTTTATTTCATGTTCCACACACACACACACACACACCTACTAACAGAGGAATAAGGAAGTAAATGCAATTACCCCCTTAGTGGTGAAAATATCAGTTGAAGGGTCCGGTGAAATAAGGAAGTAAATGCAGTTATCCCTCTTATTGTTATTGATACTCAAACCATTGGGGGAGGGTCGGATACAGTTACCTCCTTATTCCACCCAGCCATTCAATTATTATTGATCAACAGGTGTTTTGTCATGCTATGAAGATTCTTTACCTTTGCAACATGCGCCGTTGTTTTGATGTAGTGTCGAGTATGGAACTACCTTTACCTTTTCTTACCTACTTTATTATATCTAGAAACACTGAAGACGGCAGCCGTATTCTGAAGACGATCGGTCTTCCAACGGATGATACAGTGATGCTGAAAGATCAGGACATTTGGCATCCATTGATACCGCTACTGCTCTACGTCATGGCCTTTTCCTTTATGGCTTTTTATAGCAGAGCAATAGAGGCAATAATCGCTGTGCTGTCAGCGTTTTCTGCGTTTGCTTGCAGGCGGTAAGAGGTTTTAAATTTTCAAGTGTGTGGTTTTTGTATTGAGTTATGTGCAATGAAACGTTTGCTGAGGTTTTGGAATTGCATTTCTTGTATTGTTGTATTGCATACGAAATTGCTTGAACATAATTATAAACTAAGAGTGGAAAATGTCCTAACTAAAAGAATTTATAACTACAAGCAGTGTTTTATCCAGACTCCAGGACTTGGCGGAGGAATTGACTCAGCTGGAGGGGAAGAGACACAGTTCAAGGCAAAGATTTGCGTCAGCACTGGGAATTTTGGGGGTGATTTTTTTGGTTGGGGGGATTTCCCCCAATCAGGCCTGTATAAAACAGTCTACAAGCCAACAGGAAACAAAGACTGGGATGAAAGAGAACAAGACGGACAGACTGAGTAGAAAAAGACCTAAACCAAATAGGGTTGAAGCTAGAAAAGAACATCTGGAGGACAGAGAAAGACTGAAAGAAATAGAAAAACATGGAGATGAATGGAGAAACATGGTTTCGGAGTCAATGGTTGGACACAGCTGATGACCTGACCCAACCTGACCGTGGCCTTCTTGTATTTTTCTTCTTTGAAACATTTGTATATATTTTCTTATTTATAAACATTTATATATATGAATGGTGTATTATTGATGGTGCTTAAAGAGATCCAATTTGTTTAATTGTATTTTTGCTTAGTTTTCAAAATCTTGCCATTTCAGAAGGAGAGACAGTTTGCAATTTTAGGCTGTACTGTTTATTTCAAAGTTTGTTAGTAACTAATTTTAATTTTTAGATGTTCACTTAGCCTCAACCCTTTGATCCCAAAGGGCCGATATTCTGGCTTCATAGCATATTGGTTATGTATATTGTGGTTGCGAAATGGTTAATATTTATATAAATAATTTGAAATGGAAAGGAGACAACTGCAGTTAACGACACCTTTTGTGTAAATGTTGTTTCTTAATGTTTTACTGAAGTATTATTATAGTATTATAACAGCAAGCCCTACTATTTTCAATGATTTAGGACCTTCTTGATAATGTTTTTGAACGTTCAAACCTTGTCATCAACTCAGTATATTTAATATTTACAATGATTTGCAGTGTGGGCGAGCTCACATTAAAAAGACCACACACAGAATATGATTCATATGAAGCACCAGCCGATGGAAGGGAGGAAGAGGAAGGGGCAAATGGAAAAGGACCACCCAAGTATTTTGAACACAATATTTAAGTCATGCTGGCGCTACATAATCTCAGTTAGTTAAAACGCTATCCACTATAGTATTATAACAGCAAGGCTATACAATGGTTTGCAGTATTTTGTACAACGTTTAAAATTTCTCTTGTTTTGGATATCTTTTTTTGCTTTTGTTATTGCAGTATCTGCTGTGGACAACGGACAAATGCTGTGTTCCGTTGGGCTCAGTATCTTGTGCTTATTTCAGGAGCAGCAGCAGCATTTTGGCTGTGTGGCACACTGGGCCTGATTGTGTGCTTATTAACTCACTTTATCAAGGTAAGGACCTTGAATTGGTTCAGTAGCCAAGCTTATAAAATACCCCAAAGGACTACGTCAAACGGTAGTTGGTGTAGATTTTAAATTTTTAAAATGTCTATTAAAATGTAATGTATTATTTTCTTGTATTTATTTTGTACATATCATGCAAGATTTTGTAGTCACTTGTTAGATTATGTGTTCTGCACATTTTGTCTGCACCTTTGTGCATTGTACTGCATGTGTGAGCTAATATATGCTATAAGAATTTATAGGGAGGTGTCCCCAGAGTCATATTGGGAAAGAGTTCTACGCCTCTTCTATTAGGTAAGGAATTTGGGGGAGGGAAGGGAATCATCTTAAAATTTGATTTGCCTTAAGGGTTTGAGTCCCTCCAAATCTTCAATATTTCATAAAAGTAAAAAAGTTGTCACTGATATGTTGGATTATTGCCACAACCCCCCCCTCCACCTCCCCAACTGCCAAGACTCCCAAACACCTCCAACTGCCATTGCAGGTGTTTTAAGGTGCATGTGAGTAAGTAGGAATTACAGTTTATGACCATCATGTAGAATTTATTCGTATAGTTCAATAATTATAACAATTGTGTGTGTGTTGTATACATGTGTGTGTGTGTGTGTGTGTGTGTGTGTGTGTGTGTGTGTGTGTGTGTGTGTGTGTGTGTCAATTGCAGACTGACAAAGAGCAAAAGCTGGTATTCTTGCATCTCGAGAAAGATGGACGCGCTGACAAAGAGCGCATGCTGCATCTCAATGCGTCAAACTTATGCTTCTCTCTTTCTATTCTGTTCGCGCTGACTCTCGTTCTCAACAGCATTCCATTTATTGTGTGGTGCAAGACTATTTCAAGGTAAAAGGCGTCGATATGTGATTAGTTTTTGAGGATTTTAAAATTTTGGTCCATATAATCAGGGTTTTCTAGGCAGTTTCCGTGGGGAAAATGTCCTTCTCCCCACCCAGAAATTTCAAATTCCCCCCGAAAATTTTGTCTTACTGCATCAACTAACAGCAGCCTCTAGCTGATTTCTCTCCGGCTTTGTCAGTTTTCCCCCCAGAGTTCAGAGTCTAGATTAAACACTGCATATAATAATAGATAGCTGTTATTGTTTATTATTTTATTATTATTATTATTATTTATTATTATTATTATTATTATTATTATTATTATTAGAGTGACAACTTATATAGCACTATCTTAAAACTTATATAGCACTATCTTAAAGCTCAGGCAGTGGATGAGAGCACTTTACAAAAAAGTTATTTGTCATTCAGTTCATCATTTTGTTCTGTGTGTTATTGGAAGATAATTATTTTGCTGTAAAACTGCATGAGGACAATAGAGGTTGTTAGTTTACCTACCAGAATTTAAATAATAAGGCAGTAAGTAATAATAATTTAAGAAGACACTTTCACCATGATGAAATTTAAGACAGAATTGCAAGAGAAAAACTCAACGAGTTACTTTAGTAAAGATGTTGAAATAAAGTTATTCATGTAAGGAAATGTTAGTGTAGATACCTTAATTAATTTAACCCCTTAACTGTGTATTTAACTGTAACTCAATATAAAATGGACGGATATATCCGGGATCCTCAGTTAAGGGATTAAACAAATTGCCTTTTGATGTGAAATCAAGATATAATGTGATTGCAGCTTTATGATTTCATGGAAGCTAAGTTTTTAGGATGGTCCTGTGTACAAAAGCTGTAGACCATTTATTTAACTTTTGGACTGGTTTAAGATGCACTTACTCTGTATAATTTCTGATTTTCTGTATTGACTTTGTTCAGAGGCATAATGTATGATTTTTGAATATGCATTATAGTGTACAACTGTACATACTGATTATTGTACTTTGATAGCAGTAGCATTGATTAGATAATAATAATTTTAGTTTTAACTTTGGTTTCTTTGTTCTTTTTTAGTGAGAACCTCAGTCTTCATTTGGATCCCTCTCGCAATATCGGAGTTATTGCCTGTATTTCCTCTCTCATCCTTGTATCTAAAGGGCATTCCCTTGGAATGTAAGTAGACATTGGCTTTTCTGCTGTTAAGGTTTCAGGTGCAGTAATGGTAGATGATGTAGATCAGCGATTTATCAGGACTCCAGGCCTTTGGCAGGGGGGGGTTGACTTGGCTGGAGGACAAGGGACACGGTTCAATGCAAAAATTTGTGTCGGTACTAGGATTTGGGAGATTTTGTGGTTTGGGGAGGAATCCCCCCTATTAGGCCTGTATAAGAAACAAGACTAGAACAGGATCCTGTGAATCTGGAATAACCTTGACTTAAATATTAGCACTAAAATAATAATAATAATAATAATAATAATAATAATAATATTAATAATAATAATAATAATAATAATAATGTGATTTTAAGTGGTTTACGAGGCTAAGTAAAAGCCTGTGTGAAAACCACTGAGAATAATAAAGTTGTGGAAAATGGTGGTATGGCCAGTTGCAACTGGTTTTGAAACAGGGACATTCGAAGGCGATGATGAAAAACACATAGAAGCATTTTGAAATGAAAAGGCCTGATACAGATCTTAGGATTATTAGACAGACTCAAACAAAAAACAATAATTCCACTCCTTGAGTCTAGATGTCAGAAGCTCAAAATTAGACTTGGTAAGACCAAGGTCTCTGATCTGATCACTGAGATCTTTCTGATTGGGGAAGTATGGCTTTCTCAACTCGACTGCATTTCCGCCCTTGCACATCTGACAGGCCTTTATTTGCTTTAAATGACTGGTTGTCAGCAAGCAGTGTTTTATCCAGGCCTGTTAGGAGGGATTCCCCCAAAAAAAAAAAAAAAAAAACTCAAAATCCCCCAAAAAAAATCCCAGCACTTACACGAATTTTGCATTGAGCTGTGCCTTTTCCCCTCCAACCAAGTCGATTCCCCAGAATACCTCAATTCCCCAAAGGCCTGGAGTCTGGATAAAACACTGTCAGCAAGTAAGCACTGGTTGATAGACCTCTAATTCACTTTGTCTTCTTTTTAGGGCTGTGATATATTTTGTAATATCAGTACATTTAATACATTTCTTCGTTTGTGTTTGTTTCCTTTCAGCAACATTCTGACGTCAAATCTGTCAAGAGTAGCCTATGCTAGTTCAGTTCTCATGGTCATATACTGCCTGATGTCTGTCTATAGGATATCATACTTTGTGTCGGCATTTTTAATCCTGTTGGCACTTTCTACAAGAAATTCTACAGGACTTGAACCACAGAAAGATAAAGTTATGTAATTAAACAGAAATTGGATAAAATGCGTGACTGCATTCCATTATTTTATGCCTTGGAGTTTTGCTGTTTAAATACTTATCTAATTTCCAAGCTGATTAGAATTCAGTGATACACCTAAGGCATGACTATATCCTTATTCATCAACATTTATAATAAAAGAAAGTTACTTGTGTTCCTGCCATATGTTTTGTTTTTACTAGCAGTTTTATGTGGTTACACGTGACAATGTTTGAATATTTTATTTGGTTTTGCATTGAATTTCATGGTTGAAATAGTTGTGTTTTTGTTCAGTGTGTTTGAGATATTGTAGGAATTTTTGCTGCTTTTGAAGATTTTTACGACGTAATTTTAATTATTTATAGGTTTTTTATTGGGGTCATTAGCTAAATGCAGTGTATATCTTTAGTTTTATGTACTTAAATACAAAGACTGTATTGCTGTATTTGCTCAAGTTTTGATTTATGCCTGATATTAGTGAAAGTTTTTTTTACAGTGAAACCCACTTAATTGCATAGGTGCCGTGCAAGCCTTGCTTATGCGATTAACTGGACTGCCGGTATGCAAATATCCAGGACATCTGATATTTAATTGTACGCACAAAACACTGGTTCGAGTTTTTATGTTGTTATGCGATTATGCGGGTTATGCAATTAAGCGGTATGCGATTAAGTGGGATCCACTGTATAATTTACAGGAAAACCTAATTAACCATTTAAGGGCAGTTGCATTTCTATTTGTAGACTTCCGATTATTATTATTATTATTATTATTATTTATGTTATTGACACTTACAGGGTTAACAAGTGATTTGGTCTAAAGTCAAAATAGCAGCAACTATTTCTTGATTTCAAGACAGTTAATTAGGTAATTATTACCTTTATTTGTGCAATAGCCATGTATTACTTGTAATTGTAATTGCCTTTATGCTATTGTACTTGTAATTATAATGTTGAGGCTAGAAATGATACATTATATGTGCTAAAAATGCTCAGAAATTAAGTTTTGCAGAAAATGTGTGCATACAGTTTGCTTGTATGAAATTTTTTGTTATATTTATCCATTGAATATAAATTAGGCAGAGGAAGTAGTATAGGATGTTCATTATAATTTATGTTTTAATTTCTGTTATCTGGGATGTGGATTTATTGTTCCACTATGTCGGTGATATTTTAGGACATCATTGTTGCAGTGGCGGCTCCACCGGGAGGCCAGGGGGGGCCCGTGCCCCCCTATTGACTGCCTGGCCCCCCCAGTTGGGACCCTATACTTAATGCTACATACATTAAACAACAAATGGTTGGCCCCCATGATTAGAAGTTGCCCCCCAACGGCCTCCCCACTTGCCAAATCCTAGAGCCGCCACTGCATTGTTGCAGCCAGGATTGTAAAATAACAGACTTGGCATTGCTTATGTAATATGATCTCCAATTTAAGATTTATTGGACTGTATCTGATTTTTGCAGTTACGATGTGACTGTTTGTACTATTATTAAAATAAACTGGAGCAAAAAAAGTTTATCTCACACACATTGTTTGACTTGGCAAGAGGTTGGGCAAATTAACTTCTCAACTGATTGAAGACCATCCCCCATGGGAGTTGAAATTTTGATTTTCAATTTGAATTATCCTGATTTTCAAGTTTGAGAACCACACCATTTTCTTAATAAATACTAGAAATTATTTTTTAGAGTAGCAAGTAGTGATAAAAGTTTTCGTTAATTGGAGAATATAAAAGACACCAAGATAATTAAATTTGTTTTAAAACAGCAGCTGAAATTCTAGTAGAAGTGCAAAAATCTAGTAGATCTACTAGGAAAAGGTAGCATTGACAACCGGCGGCGCATTCACAATAACTTATAATTTGGCTTTGCAGGAGTAAATTTCAATGTTGCAAAATTGCAGGATTTTCTTGATATTCGTAAAAATATACAAACATAGTTCGAAAATTCAATAGAATTAGAGAAATTTTGCGGTATTTGGAGTGGATGTGCGCCGAAACTTGATATTCATTTCTTATTTTGTCTGAGAGAGAGGTTGGCTCACTCGTTTAGAGGTAAAGTAACGTGTTTTTGTAATTTTTTTAGCGCCACTATACGTATCCCGCATGGTTTGTGCGTTGCTGACGCCCGTCATGTAAAGAATGCACAACGTGCTTGACTTATCGTGGAAATGGAGGTGGTGATGGTGATGGCGTTGCTGTTGGAGGGCGGTGGTCCAGGGCACTGCAGTTTTGAGTTTGTGGATCAGTTAGAGTTTGGCGAAATAAACATTTTAGGTAATCGTGAGCGATCGTGACTCCAGTCAAGTATAAATCCGCGGTCTGGCCGAAGTAACCGAAGTACCAGTGTATCGGGGCACGGACATTCTCCCCTGGACATTATCCCCCCCGACATTATCCCCCCGGCAAAGAAGTAATGAACAATATAAATCAATATCATAGATCTTAATTTTAAAAAGTACTTATCGATTATCTGATGCCATGACTGCCGTCAGTATCGTTTAGGGTTAGTATTTTGTGTCTGGTTTATGGTGTGGATAATGATTATAGTCAAAGCCCATAGAGTAAACAAAGGGGGATTATGTCCGGCAGTGTCATTTCAAAGGGTGTACCGGGGGGGAGGGATAATGTCCAGGGGAGAATGTTCTACACTCCAGTGTATCAGTACGCCCATCATAACAGGTATACTAGCATAGAAACACGGTTTTTATAGCACTATACCTAACATACCTTTTTATGAGACCACCTCACATTTTGAACATGATGAGATTCACAAGTAATCGATGCTAGTATATAGCCAAACTGACGGAGTCATCAGCACTCATCCAGATAAATTACATATATAGTGAACAGCTTTTTATAGCGCCCAACTGCTAAAGTCATCACCATACAGTAGCTGGAAGCTCACATATAACTTAGACAATTGGCAAAATTCTGGCCTCAATTGTATATTGAAACATGCAAGGAGTCATCAGCATACAGTAGTATATTTATTAGGGGTAATTTTTGCAAATTTGAACAAGTTAAAGCCGCTTCTTATAGCACCCAACTGCTGGAGTCATCACCATACAGTAGCTGGAAGATCACATGCAGTGCTGAAAGTCTGTGAAAAAAAGGTGCAGGAACTCTCTTGGTGCAACCTAACCGTAACCCTAACGAACTATGGGTAGCCATCATTTACATTTCTATAGCGCTTTTTAAATCTTAGCTTAATAGTTTTGCAACAAGTACACTGTGCTTTTACAATATTAGAACAAAATATTGAAAACTTATGGGGAAACATTTTCATGGTCCCAAAAGGTGAGGGAACTTAGTTCCCTCTGACTTTCAGCACTGATCACATGTAACTTAGACAACTGGCAACATTCAGGGCCACGATTGTATATTGCAACACGCAAGGAGTCATCAGCAGTGATGGGCAACTAGTTAACTAATAAGTTGCTAACTAAAAGTTTAACTACATTTTTTAGTTATCTCCATAGTTTAATTAAATATAAATAGTTTAGTTAAAATTATAATTTAACTGAAAAATTTTAGTTAGTAACTAAATAGTTTAACTAAAACTTTTTAGGTGATGTCCTGAATTCTCAATAACAGTCCTTCTTCAATCTATTCTTTTCTGGGTCATTTTTCCAAACAAACTTGAAAACTTGTGTTCCTGCAGTCTAGACTAAGACTTAAATATTAAAAAGACAATAATTAATGATTTCAATGGTTCATTGACTGATATGTTCATGTTGCAAGCATTGTCTATGTTTTCATGAACATATCTGATATCTAGGAAATAGTTTAACTATATTTTTTAGTTTAGTTAACTATTTTAAAAGTTAGTTTGCAACTAAAATTTAACTACTTATTTTTAGTTTAGGTTTAGTTATAGTTTAACTAATGTTTTTTAGTTAGTTGCCCATCACTGGTCATCAGCATACAAATCATCAGTACAATCAGCATGTCGCGGGCGGTGCCAAACGATGGACCTTCAAGAAAGACGACCTCTTGCTGCTGCCCTTCTTCGACCACCAAACCATGCTGTACATGTGCCTTGGCGTCGACCCCTTGTCGAGCACGCAGCGGGGGGTCGTGTGCTTTCGGCAGAGGACCTCACCGACAAAGGTCCGCCGGCTACTACCGGATGCGGCATGGACAGTCCTCGTCGGCAGCCTGCGCGCAGCAGTCGACGCCATAGGTGAGGGTCACCAGCTGCAGGAGTGGGGCGCACGGCCGCTGGAGCAGTGGGAGGGTGCCTGTCGCGCTCTTATGGCCAGGCACAGGAAAGAACACCACCCGCCGGGTGAGGCCGGGCGCAGGGAAGGACACCACCCGCCAGGTGAGGCCGGGCGCGGGAAGGACACCACCCGCCAGGTGAGGCCGGGCGCAGGGAAGGACACCACCCGCCAGGTGAGGCCGGGCGCAGGGAAGGACACCACCCGCCAGGTGAGGCCGGGCGCGGGGAAGGACACCACCCGCCAGGTGAGGCCAGGCGCAGGGAAGGACACCACCCGCCAGGTGAGAACGTACCGGCTCGTCTGCAGCATTTTAGATCTGTACTATACAATTGCACTTGACACAATTCTTGACAAATCAATCCGTCGGTCTGCATGACGATCCACAGACGTCAATATAACCTTATTTGCCTTCATTTTGATTAACCATTTAATCCTGACACAATTACTACTTACGTTACGTCTTCTCTGCATGATTTTTTGCCTGTGTCAATTCTCAAATAGTTTGTGGCCCAACGATTAGGAGACACAGCATTTCAATTCTTTGCCTTACTAGTGTCTAATCTTTTATCCAGTTTACGATGACTTCTTTCGTTCGTAATATGTTTAACAGGTGATTTTTTACATATTAATGTCATAATTACGTTCAGCTTGTTCATTCACAAACCGTTGTTACATTAACGACTTGTAGATGCCTAGTCTTCCATTGGAAACTATGTTAAGTACATTGTTGGGTTCATTGTTGAGAACAAACGTTGGTAACTATGTTGGGAACTATATTGGGTACAAACGTTGGGAACAACGTTGGGAACTATATTATGTAACTGTGTGGCAATGACTCCTTGTGTTGGGCGATATATACACGTGGCTAAATTTATGCCGAGTTTCACAGCCACTTGTGATTTTCAAGCTACTGTATGGTGATGACTCCGGCGATGGGGGGCTCTATATAAAGTTGGTTTAAAAGGTTCAAAACTGCCCAGCATCACCTCTGATATTATGTAACTGTGTGGTGATGACTCCTTGTGTTGGGCAATTTAAATTTTACTGAATTTGATTACTCTGGTGATAGGGCGCTATATAAAGTGGGTTTAATTTTACGTTGCTAATTAGGCGCTAAACAAACGCACCGCGGTCTCCATGGAGCTGTTCTTAGAACATCTTTCCTTATGTACGGACTACTTTCGTATTGCTGGAGTCATGACCGCTCACGATTACCGCATTTTATTTATGACTGACTTTATTGGCTTTTCAACTGCATCATGAGAGTTGGCCCTGTGATGCAGCATTTAATTAGTGAGCGGATTTTATTCTGGGCTGCATCAATTTATTGGGTAGATGATCAGCGATTTGCCCAGTCCTGTCAGTTTTGTTAAATTTTTTGTTTCTCTTGATTAATAAAATATTTACACATGTCATACCTTCATCTGATAGTTGGCCCACCCTAGGTTTGAATAGTTATTTAGCCTTTCAGTAGATTATTGTTGATTGATTTTTACCTGCAGGTTTTCTCAGCATGAAATCTGATCAGGCACGGGTGAAAGAGCTCATAGAATGTACAATTGTGCAACTGTGCCAGAAGGGCCTTCGCTTCAACGTCGAATTGAAGATCCAGGGGTTGGTTGTAGTCACCGTGGACAAGCAGGAAATGTTTGTGGCGCAGGTCGATTTCGCCGAAGGACTGAAGCGCAAGGACGATGATGATGATGATGTCAAGGTGCTTCCCATGGTTGATCTTACAGAACAGGAGGGGCGGAAGAGAGTTCCTGCCACTCCACGCACTCCTTCGACCCCCAGAAGCTGCAGTGCAGTAAATGGAAATAAAACTCCAAAGAATCTTTTTTCTCCGAGGCTTTACTCTTCTCCGCAGCAGTTTCTTTCGCCGAGGTCTTCTGCGGGTGGCCTACAGAGAACTCCAACTGGTGCCGCGAGATCTCGTCTGGCGGTCGATCGACCTCCCAGGCCGGCGCCCAGCACAGTCATGGTGATCGAAGACGACAGAGAGGAGAGAGACGATGTTGTCATCTTGGCGTCGCAGTCTCATGCTGCGGCACCAACGAAGAGCGATACGCCTTGTAGAAGACTGTCTCAGTCATTTTGTAACAGCGATGTCATGATAACCGAAAGGTCTGATCGCCATTTCAACATCGATGACGTTGTGGCTGACAAATGGCCTTCGCATCATCTAAACAACGAATTGGTCGTTGCTGAAGGAAAGTCATTGCAATTGTCTTCTGATCATTTAAATGCCAGTGATGTTATGATTGAGAAAAGAGCTTGTAGGTCATTTTCCTGTCGCTCTAATAATAATAATGACGAGGTTATTGTGACTGAAAGTTGGCCATCGGTGTCGTATGAATCTATCGGCAACAGAGGGACGGTGGCCGAGAGAATGCCAGCCAGTTCTCACTCTGATCATTTCAGTAACGCCAGTGCCATTTTGTCGAGAAAAAGGACCACTCAGACCCCTTCTGGTTATTTTGGCAGAAATTATCCTCTCTTGGCTTCCCAATCATCCAACCGATGCAGTCCAAAGGTTGCGCCAGCAGTCTCGCAAAACCCAGACCATATAAATTCGGAGAAGCCAGTGTTATTTAGTATGAATGGAACAACTGGTACATCGACTCATTGCATTCCAGTCTCCGGTGTGTTCAAGAATTCACTGGCAGACTTACCTTGCATCTTGCCTACCATGACAACAACTTGCTGTATTCTGTCCTCAAGACCCCAATCACTTCAGTTATAACTGATTCTTCAAAATGTAGCATGACCTGTAGAAATCCAACAATGACATCTAGTACAAGTAAAACTACTGCTGTTACCAATGCACCATTTATAAACTCTTTGCCAGCATGTTCTCATTCGACAACCATAAATCCGCAGTTTGCACCCGATTGCACAACTGTGAACTGTTCTTCAAAACATGAAAAGTATGGTCTAACCGAAGAGACAGAGACAGAAAACAGAATTGTCGAACAAGAGGAAATTTTCTGAGTTAGAAAACTGCAGCAAAGAAGTGCGATGTCGTTGAACGAGCAGGGTTTGCACGAACAAGAGGAAATTTTCTGAGTTATCAAAGGGGGTCACAAATAATAAAAACAGTACTGTGCAGAATGCAATAAAGTTCAGCGAGTCGCGACGTTGACCAGCCTGGGTTTGAAAAATCATTGTATGGGTTTGCATGACAACCATTGATGAAATCAAGCTTCCATTAAGCCTGACAGCAATGGCATTGTTAGTATTACGGGTAGTTCATTATTGTTTCTAATCTTCACATTACTAGATACTATGATAAGTGTTATGGAGCAGTAGTATGTGATTTAAGTCTTGTGATAGGAACCATTGAGTACATCTGTCTGTAGTTTTAACTCAGCTGTGTATGTGTGCTTGTGCGACGATGGACTTAAAACTTTTACCCTTTGGGCGTACCTTTGGGTCAGCCGACTTTTAGAATGCAATAAAGGAACAGGTCTTTTGCATCTGCTGGTTATGAAATTTATTTTAGATACAGTGGATCCCACTTAATCGCATACCGCTTAATTGAATAACCCGCATAATCGCATAACAACATAAAAACCGAACCAGTGTTTTGTGCGTACAATCAATTATCGGACGCCCCGGCTATTCAAGCCCAGCTGACCTTCGCTTGCACGGCACCTGTGCAATTGCCGAGCCTGGGTTTGAAAAATCATTGTATGGACGTTTTTCTGGAGACCAGTCGTCGACAACCATTGATGAAATCAAGCTTCCATTCGTGTACACGGATATTGCTGACAGGCTTGTTACACTATGTTTATTGTGTAGGCAGGTTTTGATATTCATCTAAAACATATTACGGGTAGCAACTACTGCTGACTGTTTAATTACTCATTTGATTTTGATGCTGAAGGGTTTGCCTCTCGGTTCTTTTTAATAATTTTAAGCTTCATTCTTCTTTCTCCACTACCACTTATTACTGACATTACTGGCGGTGATAAGCTTGTGTTATGGAGCAGTGGGCAAACAGTATGTGATTTTAAGTCATTTGACTGATGGAAGAAGGAACCATTGAGTACATCTGTCTGTAGTTTTAACTCAGCTGTGTATGTGTGTCATCAGCCGTTCGAGGTGATGCTGCGTGTTTTCTGCAGTTCTTCGACCATCCTGTGGATGGACTTGAAGATGCTAACACTTTTCAACCCTTTGTTTTTCTGACAAGTACCTTTACACTTTTCAGCACCAGAAAAGACCCGTGAGTTGGTTGAACTGAGCTATCTTTTTTTAGGTTCAGGGTCAAGGTTTTACCGGGTGCATTTGTTCTTATTCAGTCATGTAGTGAATTACAGGTCTTTTGCATCTGCTGGTTATTAAATTTATTTTAGATAGTGTCAGTGGATCAATCAATGCATTCTTAATTTCTCTGAACATCTTATCACACTTGCCTTAATTGAATAACCCAATGGCCAATAATCGTCCATAACGAACAAACATGGACGAAAAAAACAATTAACACCCTCTTGAAGAGAAACCAGCTGTTGGAAGCTTGCTTGACAAGGACGGACAGAACCAGTCTTTCTTACCAGTGTTTTTGTCGAAAAAAGACGTACAATTAATTATTGGAAGCTTCTCCCGGCTATTCGGTCATATAGCCCACAATAATCAAAAACAATATCTAAGCAGCTGGCTTGAAATTATTTCCAATTCCTACAAAGGAGCTCTGTCATGCTCACTTACTCAAAAATAAATTAAGACTTTTAAGCTAAGACTCTCTTACGTTTCTGGACTCTTTGCTAATTTTGATTATGAGACTTTGACAGGTGATTTTTATTTTGGATTTCAAGTTATGAGTTGTGCTTGCTATTCATGTGTTCTACTGATATTTATCTAAAAGCATATGGAACCAAAAACCATGATTATGACATCTATAACCTTTGAGAAACAAATTTTTAACTTTTTGTTTTTATATTAGATTTTATTAGATTTTAAGCTGTAAAGGGCCTTTGCTGACAGCTGATCTACTATGATTCTTCTACGTGTATATCTGTTCTCTTCTGTTCTTCATCCATCCCAGCTCCGAGGTGCGGAGAAATGACATTGTGGATCATTTTCTTCCAGCTTTCTCTGTTGATCTCTCTTTTTTTAAATACTGCAGTCTGGCCAACCTCAATATTTAAAATCTATGTTAAACCATCCGAAACATTATCATTCAACAAGGTTTGCTGATTCATTGTTAAATGTACCTGGAACAGACACTGAAATTGGATAAGAGAGTTTTTTTATATTTCTGGCCTTTCTGGGCCAAAAATCTGGAACTCTCTCCTGTGGTTGTCAGATCTTCCAATAAACTGAGCATTTTCAGATCTAGGCTTAAAATAGATCCCTTCCAATTAGCATTTTCTCCATAGTCTGTCTTGCTGTTTCCCTCTGACTGATCTCTGGAATGACCTGGTCTTTTGCGGATGGATTTGAAGTACCATCGATTGATACTCTTGAGTATTAAAAATGGTGCTATAGAAGTGCATAATTATATTTATTATCAGTAGTTTTTCTCCTTTGATGATTGGCAATCTTCATGTTGCTGAAACATGTTATATGTGGTCTTCCTCAGACGTTGTTCTTCCTTCAATCATCAGTTTTTCTAGGTAGTCTAGAAAATGTATATCAATACTGTGATAAAACTGAGGCCCCATTAATATCACTGACATTTGGTCTGGTGCTTTCAAACTCGTGTTTTAAGTTGTCACTGATTTAACATGACTTTAGACCTATTGAAACTTATCATTAGGAATTTATATTTGTACATTAGTCGTGACAACCATTCAAGTTAGAAATTATGTTTTACCCCTTTCCTGTCTTAGATCTGCCTATTTGTATGTACTGTTAGGTTAGGTTAGATTAGGTTAGGTTAAAAGTCAATTTACATAGGCAAAAACATGAACGAAGAGTCAAAGGTTAGAGCGCTTTACACTAATACAAGGTCTCGAAGAAATACGTCTTGAGTTTTCTGTTGTCATTTATGTTTTAGGTCCGATGGTTAAACTATAGATTTTTTATGTTTTGGTTATATGCCTGCAATGTTCTTGCAGTAATCTTTACTGTTTAAAGTCCTCAGAGCAAAATGTTCATGATGATAGTTGGTGAATAGAATTAGGTGATTATGTTAAAATTGAATTTCGTATGATTGTCTACTGCTTAGGCCAGGAGTGCTTCTTAACCTCTTTACAATTGCATATCCCTGAAACAAGTATAAGAGAACGAAGTACCCCCTACCAGCGTACCTTATCCCAGGACAAAAGTTTGTGCCCGCAACATTTTGAAAATAATTATAAACTGAAAATAATCATAAACTGCAACAAACATTTGTCACAGATTGTGAACATGCCAGAAAGTGGGTTTTTTCTTTAGAATTTCTAATGTAATACAAACATTTCTACAGCATTTGTATACTATACAGGGTAAATTATAATAAAAGTCTTTAAACAGACTTTATTTCTTGATTATTCTGTGCCCCCTTCCCACAACGTCCTTCTAGTATCCCCACAACATCCTTCAAGTACCTAAATGGGGTACAAGAACCCCTCTGGTTAAGAACCACTGGCTTAGGTGTTGAGATTTTTGTTTTTTTAAAAATAGGATTCTCGTCTAACCCTAGTGATGGATGCCGACGATGAATCGACAGAGGCGGGACAGCTCTTTACGCCGTTTCACTGTAAGTTTCCCGGCTGCGTTGGGTCGTACGTTGACAACGCGCAGCTGGCAAACCATTACAGCATCATGCACACGGATTCTCTCAAACTGTGCAACGCAAAAGATCCGGACGTCGACGTCAAGACCGAGCCTCGCGTCGTTAGAAGCGTTCGGTCCCAGTCGTCGCCCGTAGCAAGTTCTCTTGCCCGTCAAAAAGTTGCGGCTTTTCCGCCGACGTGTTTGCGGAGGTTTCGGTGCACCACCGGCAGGCCCACTGTCGATCGATATCGCCGCGCGTGAGACAACAGATGTTGTGGAAAAGTCGATTGTCGAGCGTGTCTGCGATGGCGAAAGGAATGCCTGGCCTGGTCGACGATAAAGTTCTAACTCCTGGTCTGGAAGTCGGCGATGTGGTGTCGTTTGGCGACGCGTCGCTGTGCGCGAACGACGCTGACGGCAGCCAGTCGTCAAAGAGGGCGTTGTACGGTTGTCTGAGTCTTGACAACCGTTGTTCGTGGACAACCACCGATTATGATGAACTGTTGCTGCACATGGAGCAGGTTCACAGCTATGTTGTCAAATCTGTGGCAGCCGAGGCAGCAAAGACTCTGAAACAAGAACCTCGAGAATAACTCTTGAACACAAGTTGGAATTTTCTTGCATAAAATGAATGATTTCTCCTTTTGTTTCTATTGCAGGATGAATATGTCTTAAATGTATTTCTGTTTTAAAAAATTTGCAAATCTAGTTAATTTGCAGTTAATTTGGTTTTGAGTGTCACACAAATTTCATAATGGCTTATGATGAAACATGTCATTGAAGTGTGCTCTTGATCCTGATTAAGAAATAAAATGGGATAACAATACATTTCTGTATCCTGAATAATTTCCTTGCACTACAGTGTTTCTGACTTATCTCTTAACTTATTACTGAAGGTTTTGGCAGTACCAATTATAGGACAATTGTTTTCTCTTATGACCTGACATTGTTTGGAGCATGGATGGAGTTTTAGATACTTGTGTTTATCTGTTTTCTTGTTCAAGATCATAATGATAATCTGCTGGATGTGATAGATACTATATCAGAAAAGTATTGACGTGGACGTTGGTGTGTTGTAGAAGTGTGTGTGAGTTTTGTTTTGTTCGTGATTTTAAAGTGTCCAGGTTTATCTGATGCAGTCTTTCAATTATCGAATTGCAAGAGTTTTGTGCATGTTTTGGCTTTTCATAAAGCCATTTGTGGCAAAGTGGTTTGCCATATTTGACTTGGTATTGGGAGTTTTAGTAAATGAGTCTATGGTATTTGATTTTAATTAAGGCTGAGTATTTTTTTAGGAAATCGTAATTCTCTTTAACCCTTTTGCCCCGTAAGGCCAATGTTTTGACTTCATAGCCTATTGTTTATTCGGATTGCCGTGGTCAAGGGGTTAATGGATTTTCAAAATGTATGTATAAATTGATTTTCAAAATGTATACATTAATTGATGAGCATATAATTGAACTTAAATGCTGTTTAAAAATACAAAGATATAGGAACTTGTGATTTGATTTCCCCGACAGATTCAATGATTTTCTTGATGATCGAATCGATTACAGATAGACTTTGGGTTGTAGGTTTTACAACTACAATTACTTTGGGTATTAGATTTACAATTACAATTACTTTGGCTGTAGATTTGAGTATGGTTGGATTTATTTTGTTGGATGCAGTTAACGTCTAGTTCTATTTAGAAAATTTTACTTTTGTTCAAAGGTGAAGAGTTCACTTTGTTTTGCCGCTGTTTTGTGTAAGACTTGCGTTTTGAAATTAAGTGAAGCCTTTATTTAGAGTTTTTGCAATGTCGATACGTTTTATGACTTAAACGATGTATTTGTCTGGTTTTGCTTTTGGCAGTCTGTTGCCTGTAATGCTCTTAGGTTTACTATATATTGGCCACCTATTGTACGTGTTGGTATGCTGTATACGTAGATATGTCTTTTATACAAGAAGTGTATTTGAAACTTTTGATTCATGCGCTAAGACTGTTGTGAGACGTAACACATTAATTATTGTAAGTTTACATTGTATGAAGTACATTCTAGCCATGTTTTATTAGGAAAAGTCTAGTTTATGTCTATTTAGCTCGATGATTAGAATGATGCGCTGATCATTTTTGCCATTATTGCTACTTGCATATGCTGCTACAGACCACAAGCTAGTTGAAGTAAGTTGAATGCTGTAGTATTTTGCACGAAATGTGTATTTTGTAGTGTTTTTTGTTATATTGTTGAATCGAAACTACCAATGTTTTGCTGTTAGGTATTTGGAATTATTTGAGAAAATTTGACAAAGTAGGAAATAAGTCATGGCTTCTGTGCTTTGCTGAAGGAAGAAGGAATGGTTCTAAAATCTACAGTGTTTTGCAATTTGCTTTTTGCAAATCATTCTGAATTTTATTTCTTCAACCAAGTTTCCATTCATTCATTCAGCTTCATTTCCCTGCAGACGAAGTTTTACATCTCTCGTAGAGACATTACCTGTCCTGAAGACATCTTTCATTTGTGGATCTTATGTTTAATGATGATTTCTTTTTTTGTTTTCTTTTTCAACTAAATTGCCAAATAATAAAGCAGTTGAATATCTTATTTTGCTTGCTTGTAGATTTTAAAATAGTTTAAATCAAAATGCTGTAATTTTAACAGACGTTCAGACGAAACGCTAGATTAGTATTATATGTGTGCTTGTTGAAGGTACTGTCAAATCTGATTAATCTTACACATTATTATTTTGCATTAATTATGTGGTGTGATAAGTTGTGAGTGAAAGAATTGACACTTTGGATACATTTGACAGTACGCAAGATTTTGTAATGATGATCGCACTAATTTTCACTCTGGTTCTAGTGGTCTGTGTTTCGTATTTGCTGTGTTTTGGGTATTTCAAATTTTTTCTGCGTAATCTCACAGTTCGGAATAATCTCAGCACAGTATTAACTTTATCAGGTATCGGTTACATCTGCCGTATTTTATGTTTGTGTTCTTAAATTAATAAAACAACGTGGATGTATCTCCTGTGCTATATGGTATTCGATCGGCCCATCTGCCATCATGCAATCTTTTTTTTTACAATTCCTGTTATACGAGTCAAAATTAGATTGCTATTCAAATAAGATGACAGTGAATGGAACTGATATTAACAAGGATTGAATTCCTGTTTGTGGTGAATATTATTCTTATATTTATACAGATTGTTTGTCTTCAGATATTCTCTAATGGCTTTGAAGAAGTGTATTGTTGTGTCCTTCGTTATAAATGTATTTACTTTGTTTGCGCAATCCGTAATGACTGTATGTATAAGTTGTACTTAAGTCATTGCAACTTTGCATCTTTAATTGAGTGTCAGTGGTTCTCTCAAAGACTGGAGAATAACCCTTATGCGATTTATATTCGTCACTTTGTTTTTGCGTCACCTTCGCGTTACTTACAATTTAGTTGAAAATAGTACCTTGTATATTATAGCTTATGTTGGGAGCCTAATTCTCTATTGTATTTATGTTTCTATCATACTCATAATTACGGTAATTCTGATATTCAATCTTTTGACTTGCCTTTTCTGGGTGAGATATTTGGTTTAGTGTTCCCCTAAAGTTGTGTTCTACGATGATTTTTCAGGTTTGGCATAAATGTATAATTAATTATTAGCGTTGGTGTTTAGCAGTGCGTTCTGAAATGTTTGATTTATCCTCATTTCAGTCTGTTTTGATCAATGTTATTATCTCTGTCTGAGTTTTGAATGTCGGTGACTTGAGAAACTGTTCATAAGATACTTATTACGTGTAATACTTGCCGTGCATTTACTGTGGGATCAGTTTTGCATCAGTTTTTATTCTAGTCTCCTGTTCTCACAGTTTTTGTATTAAGTTTTTGGTAAAGCATTTAAATGCACCTCGAGAATTATTTTCTTGATGAATCGAGGTGCAGTTTATCCTATGGTAGTCAAAGTCAGTGGCGTAGCCAGGATTTCCGGAATGGGGGTTTGGATTTTTCTTTTGACCACGCCAACTTTTGAAAAAGTTTGATAAGCAAAAAACACGTTATCACATCTACTTTTTTCCTGACAGGCAAAAAAACGTCATCATCTCCTTGTCTCTTAAGCTTTGTTACATTCTTTGCCCAAGGGGGGGTTGACCCCCAAAATTGCCTCAAAAAATAAAAATTGCATGTAAACTCATTAAAAATATTTTCTTTTCAGCAGGCAAGGTGGGTTTTAACCCCCAACCCCCTTGGCTACGCCACTGGTCAAAGTAAATGCAATCTGTATCTGCAGTCCTCTATTCCAACTCTGTACTGAGCTTTGATTTGCAGCAGTGTCTAAATAAATTACTGGTTTCATTTTTTTTTCTTTGAAGAATTTGTTTCAGCGGCTGTCAATATAAGAAGAAGGAATAAGGAGTTTAGAGTTTGAAGTGGTCTTCTTGTGAATGTTTTTGCAATTGTTGTCATAATATTTTATTTTTATTCATTAATTGCTACTTGTATTATTGGTAGTGCGTTTTTAATTGAATGCAAGCATGGTAACTACTTAATTGCATCGAATCGGTTTATCAGTTTCGATATACACGTGTCATTGTTGCGCTTGTTCTCTACTTATCATCTTGTTATTAATTTCCAATATCATTTTGGAAATACTTGTTTCTGGTTCAATTTTTACAAGGAATACTTAGTCTAGGCTTGTGCTGAACTCAGAGGGGATTGCAATCAGGGGCGGCGCTGGGTTTTGTTGACTGGGTGGGTCTAATGCAATCTACACAGCCAGGACCCGGCTCAGACTACCCTCACCCCACCTCCAATCAAAATTTATCTGCGTATTTGCACGATTTGCTTGGGTGCCCCTGCCTGAGGCTGGGTTGGTCCGGACCCGCGGACCCACCCACCCCTAGCGCCGCCCCTGATTGCAATGTGGTATTTGAGATGTCGTGGAGCACTGGTGTAAACTTGGATGAAAAAGAGGGGGCCCGGCCCAAACCCTATGCCTTCCTCTTCCCTTTGGCAGCTTATCAGAAGGGGGGGTTCAAGACTAGAGGCCGAATAGATGTATACACCTATGCCATTATTTCTAATGCTGTTCACTTGGTCCTATACGCCTTTTTAACAATTCCTACTGCAACCCAATGTCTTGGTGCCATGACAAAA
>CM030864.1:4781105-4863605 GCA_018105865.1 Metaphire vulgaris | reverse complement strand
AGAATTCCAAGCTATTAATTGCTAAGACTTTTAAAACAGCGCATACGTGTTGAAGCCAGCTGGCATTTCTGAAGGTAGCTATCACTTTGAGAGCTTTTAAAATGTTTACTAGCCATGCCTAAGAGGATCTCAAGAATTGTGAAACTGCTTGGGCAAAGTACTTTGGCCTACTACTAGAAAAAACTCGCATGATAATGTTTGAAAATTTCCGCTGCCTTGGTCACACGTTCTCGAAACTGGTATTGGGAGCAGAGATAGTAATTCAGTTTGTGGGGGGGCGCCAGTTCTTTTGTTCTAAGCAGTGGCGTAGCCAAGGGTCGCTGGGGGTTAAAACCCCCTTGGTTGTTCGCAGAGTATGGAAGGGGAGCTTCGAGGGTCAAACCCCCCTTTGGTGACCAAAAATTAATTTTTATTAAACATATATTCTTAATTATTCAAGCATAATAATAGATTCATTCATTCATTCATTCACATGAACGACGGAGGTCCGTTGTGCCAATCTCGTGTTGCAACAACCTTATATTTGCTTGTCGGAATTTTCCGAAGGTGGGATTCACGGAAACCATAGCCCCTCCCCCCGCCCTCTTTCGGAAAATCCTGGCTACGCCACTGGTTCTAAGTAATCACGATCTCCCACCCCACGAAGCTATTTTAGCTTCGGTTTGCGCGGGCGTCAGTTCTCATGTTTTAGTCACGTGACTGTTCTACGTCTGCCAGCCATATTACTCGGGGGGTGGGGTGGGGGTGGGGGTCGAAACAGCGGGACCGCTTTGATCGTCCTCAGTTAACAGAAGTTTTTATCGAAGCAAAAGCCCGATCTACGATAAAAAAACGTCTGTTGAGTATTTTTTGGACGAAACGACCATAAAACATTCAACAGTGCGACGCCAAAAAAAAATCAATTCGCGAAAATTGTCCAAAAAATCTGTTTAATTGTTCCCGATGCAAACGCCTACGATCGACACTCATTGATTATTTACGGATTTACGGGGACAATCGAAAGATTTGCTGCCGAGAGCTAAGCCTCAAAACACATCGACTGACGCGTTAATTCATGCCCTCCCCTCACACGAAGACATTAATCTCCGCCATCAGATCATGGGTCCATTTTTAGAACCCAACCCAACCCAACCCAACTCATCAAATCTCCAACAAGTCATGCCGGTAATATTGGGTTGCTTGACCCAGCTCACCGCAATACATTGAAAATAACTAACCGTTTTCCTAGTGACATTATCACTGGTCGCAAACCTTACAAAAAAGTAATAATAATATTATTTGAGATCTAAAAAATCTTTTCATAGACTTCTTTATTCTACGTGCTTCCAAAATATATTAGGAAGACTTTTAGTAAACCAACAATCACATAGCCTTTCATATATTAATTATTTAGCGCCATAACAAATGCGTCCCATATATGGGACGCTATGCATTAACGGGTTAATGCTACATGCATAGCAACAAATGGTTGCCCCCTCATGATTAGAAGTTGCCACCCCAACGCCCCCCCCCCACTTGCCAAATCCTGGAGCCGCCACTGCAGCGATTCAAATGCCAAGCAAGGTTTTAAAACGTGAGGCCTATAACAATTTTTAAAGTAAGTAAGTAAGTAAGCAAGTAAAAACGAAATTTCCATTGCGCTGCCCGAAAGCTTGGCGCAGAGTAATTGGTTAATGTAAATATATAAATATATAAATATGTAAATATACATAATATAAGAGTCGGAGATACAGACAGACAGGCAGAGAGAAAGACAGAGAGAGAGACAGAGATGGACTGAGAGACAGACAGAGTGACAGAGAGACACACAGAGATACATACAGAGACAGACAGAGAGCGATAGACAGAGTGATCAAAGAGAGACAAAGAGAGAGAGAGACAGAGACATGCAGAGACAGAGACACGCAGAGACAGAGGCAGAGAGAACGCGAGAGAGAGAAGGAGAGAGAGAGAGAGTCGGTTAGAGATTTTAATTGAAGAAGTGAAGAGGAAAAGATTGATTGTCCAAAGGGCAGGAGAGGTGAAACGCGACTCTTAATAATCGCGGTTTTACTGTAGTTCTGTAGCACCCCGAGTCTACACGTGGACTGAAAAGTGTTTGCAGAAGCATCTAATTGCAGAAAATTAAACGTCCATCAGTCTTGGTCGAATTTCACAAACTGCGATCTTTTTCATTTGAAAAACGCACACTGGCTTATATAGATCCAACGAACGCATTTATGCGCTTTTACTTTAGAACATGTTTTGATCTGCCTATACTTAGCGTTGTGCGTCAGAACACCGAAGTTAAGCAGCGTCGAGCGCGGTTAGTAATTGGATGGGCGACCACCCGGGGGGGTTCGAATCGTGATGCCGGAGGCCAGACAAGTCGTTCATCGTTTGGGTGTGTCGATAAATTGGTAGCAGCGTTATGCTGCGACGGTAAAACGTGGGTTTAGAGAAAGCAATGGCAAACTTCTCTAGATTAATGGCATAATTATGCCACCTGCGTCGCTGATTGCCTGGTACGCGGAGATCAGCGCCGGACCCTACGCTCGTTCGAGTACGGGACTACTTGTACATTAGCACTTGTATTATTGGTTTGATCGATTTATCTGGATCTGACATTATTGACTCAAAATCGTTTTGTGTCGAGCTCACTTATATTTAGCTTAGGTGTTGATGTAGGCCTACAGTACTGTATTTCGGCCTGTAAGACCAGTTCTGAGTGAACGTGAATGCAAACTGTAGCTACTGTATGTACTCGCGTATACGATTTCCTAGAATTACAATATACAGGTCTAATGGACGTTTTAAAAAATAATAATAACGTGATTTTAAGTGGTTTAGGAGGCCTAGTAAGCCTGTGTGAAAATACATTTAACAAAAAGAAATTGAAATTTAATGACATTGATTTTTAAATTCATCAACAGGTTTACTTTCTGCCTGCATGGGCCAGTTAGATAAGAAACATTTCCACTTTCCTCGATTTTTGCCTCAATCCGCAAAATTACAGTTCTTTAAAAGAAGAAATTCATCTTTCTCTTGGTCTTTTGTCTCCTTCTATTCAGAAGATCTTTTGATCTATTGTTGTCCATTCTTTTCATCAAACCAATTTAATCTCCTTTTGCGTATACTTTATCGATAATCGTTTCTGACATTCATCCAGAAATCTCAATTTCTGACGTCTTTCTCGTTACCAAGCTCATCTTGGATGATAACTTTAGTTTCAATGACGCAATCCATATAAAATTTTTAACGTCGTTTATAACGTGGTTGGTTTTTGTTCCTATAACGTTGGTTGTCAACCGCAATTTCCAGTAAGCCGTCGGCTTGGTATGAATTCACATCTGAATGTTTCAACTGTTTACAATATAACCAGTGATTTTATTCTAGCCTAAGCCTTGACATCACCAAAACAAAAATTGTTTTTCCATGAAATGTTTGCTGGGATGGTTTGTCTGCCCAAAAACTGCATTTTCAGATTCTGAATATGGAAAAAATGTGTTGCCTGCATTATATTCTTATGTTTCCCCGGGTTCCGTCGTGAAAACCCCCAGTATGCGATGACGTGGCATTCATCCAGAAATCACATGACGTCCTCGTTTGATTGATGACGCATTTTGACGCACTCTTTGATGATACAACGATGTACAGTATACAGTAGAACGTCGTTATAACGATGTACAGTATACAGTAGAACGTCGTTATAACGATTTATCAACGTCGTTATGGGAGTAGAACGTCGTTATAACGGGCTCGGTTATAACGTACCGCAAAAGGGTTCGTTGAAATAAACACTGCATGTAAAATCTCTCCTTGGAAAGCAGCACAACAGTAGCTACTTATTCTGCAAAAATTTTTGTACGTAACTCTCCTCCGCTACCTGTAAAAATTTAATTGGAAGTCTCGAGTGGACACGTTTGAAGGGAAACATACATCGACGGAGAGAAATATAATTTCCTCGGGTCCACATTTACCGGATCGATAGTTTTCGACGATGCATGAACGAGCGTCGAAAAATACCAGAGGCGCACAAATTCTCTGCAAAGGTTCGTGCTATTGACCATGCACCGAACATTCGCGGTCGCAATTTGCCAGGAACTCCCAGAAATTGGCCTCGTTTTCCGAATTCCACGTTCGCCGATCGGCAGTGGCGACTCCACGTGGGAGGATGACTGGGGATGCATGCCTCCCCACCGGACTTACTTTACTTTCTTTTGCTTGTGAAACACCTACTTCTTGATAAAAGTCTAGTAAAACTACGAGGAAAAAAGAAAAACTGCAGATGACCTTTTTTGCGTTGTCAGCCTATTTTTCGGAAAAGGTGGAATGGAATTAGGGATAAAATTCCCTTCTGTCAGCCTTTTTTCGGCGAAGTTGATTGATTTGTTCCTCCTATTTTCATCTCCCCCACTAAATTCCTATCAATTCATTTCACCCCCTCCAAGAAATCCTGGAACCGCCACTGTCGATCGGCAAAATTTTATATAAGTTTGCATCAGTTTGCTTTGATGTCCGTGTTTCGTCCACCTAAGAACTAAGCTGAGTTCCGACCGATGACCATCGACAACCTTTTGTGGAAATCGTAAGCGCTACTTTTGGATTAAATAGTTTCTTGTTTTCCTCTGTACTGTGCTGTTTGTATAGTTGGTTAAATTATATCTCGATTACGCTGTTCTGACGGTTGTATGGTCTGCGAGAAGTCAAGAGGGTCGTTCAGCGACGGTTGTAACACCATTCGAAGTCTAGATCCAGCACAGGACTTACAGTAACGCATGTTATTTTAAGATCGCCTGCGCTATAATAAAAATTATTATTATTATTATTATTATTATTATTATAATTATTATTATTATTATTATTATTATTATTATTATTATTATTATTATTATTATTATTATTATTATTAAAAACTGGATAGTAATAATGTCGCTGTAAAATCCGAGTAAACTTTATAGAAAGCTATATCTTACAGACAAGAAAGACATCTTTAAGCTGACGTAAAAGAAATACCATTTGATGTTTTTAATTTCACTCTAATGTAGGCCCTATACGAAATACCAGTGGCGGTTCCACGTTGGGGATGAGTGGGGATGCATCCCTCCACCGGACTTCCGGATTTACATTTTTTGCTTGTGAAGCCTATTTTTGGGTATAAAAGTCTAGTCAAATTGCAAGGAAAAAACTGTGGACGACCTTTCTTCTGCCTGTCAACCTATTTTTTGCGGTAAAAGTTAGTAAAAGTAGGGATAAAATTCCCTGTTGTCAGCCTTTTTGGGTAAAGTTCATTGTTTTTTTCTTCTATTTTCATCCCTTCCTCCATCAACTTCCCCTATGAATTCATTTCACCCCCACCCACCCCACCAAGAAATCCTGGAACCGCCACTGTGAAATACCCTTCTGTGCTTTCAATCATCGACCTCTAATCAAATGAAACGCAATGCTTATGTCCTATTTGTTTGTCCCCCATTGTCCTCACTGGTGAACCTAGGGGCATGGTAGGTAGGACAGGCGCCCTGGTCGCCACCACCTGAATGCCGAATAGCTCTGCGAGCTTGCTCGGCTCAGCGTAGAAAGAGAAGAAACTGCGAAAACCTGACTTTGAGTATACATCAAAGATGTAAAATATCAAGAAAAGTGTTAGTCTTGCGTCAATAATATGACATGATTTTCTAATTAAAGATCAGCCTTCTGCCAATCTGCCAATAGAATTGTTCCACTCCCATTCCCTGTTCCGTGTATGCCAAATGCCAAGCTAAGACCACGTGATGGTGACTTTATGCAGCGCTTCTCACATAGGGACAGACAGACAGACAGACAGACAGACAGACAGACAGACAGACAGACAGACAGACAGACAGACAGACAGACAGACAGACAGACAGACAGACAGATAGATAGAGATAGATAGATAGATAGATAGATAGATAGATAGATAGATAGATAGATAGATAGATAGATAGATAGATAAACATTTATTGAAGCACAACATGAATTTATTAATAATGTCGTAAATAGAACACAAGTAAAACAAAGTGAGCGTTATCTCTTGACGACAAAAACCAAGACAACAACATCGCCTCCCACTGGGCGCCACATAACAACTCATCGGACGCCAGTATAATTGCTTATTCTCGCTCCATCATTCCGACGACCTTTCGAGCGACCGTGTTTCGTGGTGGTCGGACCGCGCGGGTTCGTGGCCGCCTCGGGCTTGGCGGCGGCCTGCGTTGTTACATTCGCGGTGTCTACGAGTTTTGAGATTAGATAACATTACAGCGTGATTTAAAACGGTTCGCGAGACTTCTAAATAGACGAATACAGTTAGTAACAAAGAGGAGTTTTTAAAAACTTTTACAGTAAGCGATGATATTTCAGCCGAAGACAATTAATTGCTTATATACAGTATTATATACAGGGTGTAAAAGTAAAAAATGGACCCCCGTTTGACATTTAATATCTCGGCCGCGTGTGTAACGATTTCAATGAAATTTATAAGCCATATACCAGGGGAATGTTTCTGATGTAATTGCCAAATTTCCTGCTGATATCTTTAAACACCCATGCAGATATCGATTTCAACCCTATCATATAGGAGATGCTAGATTATTTACTTGTCTCGTCCTGATCGGTATCGTCATTTCTAAATAGTCTTCGTCGTCGTCGTCATCATCACCACCATCACCACCACCACCATCGTCATCATCATCATCATCATCATTTCATCATCATCATCATCATCATCATCATCAGCACAGAAAACCGGCCCGCCAAAGGGTTTTTGCTGTACAATTTCGAATAACAGAAAACTGGCGAGAACAGTAATTTTGGCATAGAAATTAGGTATCTATGACATACTATATATGTTTAGAAATGCGACCTATAACAACGTAGGCGATAATACTACTTCGATAAGCTTTATAATTATATATAAGTCTAGATTATCTAAATTCGAGACTAAAAAACGTAAGACTGATATAATGCGACATTTCAGTGAGGAATGATATTCATTGTTCAGTTGGTCATTGATGTATTTTGAACTGAAATTGGCTTTCAAGGAAGAAACCATTTTCATTTTTTCAAAAGTCTTTCTCCTAACAAGTTTGGAAAAATTAAGGACTTGGCATTACAGTTGTTTTCAATGTTGGAAGTGCATATTTATGTGACATCAATGTCAATTAAAAATTAAGGTCAAATTACATGTCTTCAAACATTTTCAGATTGTGGAACCAGACATTGATAAAGTGGTTAAAAACATCCAGCCAGCAATCTCACTAGAATTATATTGTGTAGACTGAGGAATTACTGTTTGTGTTTGTCTGTCTGGTGTATTATCATTAGTTCTGTCTGTTAATTTTTCTTGATTTGTTTTTATCTCATTTTCGTTATCTCTCTATTTTATATAAAACATCTTTCTATCTATCTGTCTCTGGGCTGTCTGTCTCTACCCCCCTGTACTCTCTCTCTCATATTTCAATTTCAATCAATCAATCAATCAATCAATCAATCAATCAATCAATCAATCAATCAATCAATTCATGCAGTCTGTCTCTGTCTGTCTGCCTGTCTGTTTTCTCTTCGCTTTCTCTCTCTCTCTCTCCGTCTTTCTATCTATCTGTCTGTCTCTGCTGTCTGAATCTCTTCCATGTCAATTTTCAATCAATCAATTGCGTAGATATAGCTGTTGCAGATATCTATATATATATATATATATATATATATATATATATATATATATATATGACATCTGTCGTATGTCCAAATATTATTGACAAAAGAAAGCGACGCTGTTGGCGCAGTAGAAATCCGTTAGTGTTGTGCGTGGTTTTTTCACGTGGAGGTGTCTATAGTTGTTTTTCTCAGTGTTTGGTCACAGGCTCTCGAATCCATCACCAATAAATATCATTTCGTTTAACTAGCACTTCGTCATCTTTCAGAGATCCGGTCTTATTAAAACGTACCCGTTTGACTTGACTTATCCCCCTTAGAATGCTCCCCGCCGTTTCTGGCTGATCTTTTCGGATTGACCTGATGGCTCTATTTCAATTTGGATTTGGTGCGCCATCGGCTGATGCCCTGCGCATCGTGATAGTGGCGCCATAGAAGCTTATTGATTGATTGATTGATTGATTGATTTCCATGTTTTACTTTGTAACCATTTCATTGATTGAGTAGTAATTTGGGTCCGAGGTCTGTGTAGATTTATTTTACATAAGTCTTCGTTTAGCTTTCATGTGAGCTTATCCTTTTTTATATTACCACAAAACACGAGAGCACAGTGAATGAAGATTACGGATTTAACACGTGGAAAAATCCGAGCAGAAGTCAGAAGGCACGGTGGTTTAAACGGAGCCGTGGCGTTTTTCCCAAGGCCTGCATATTTGTCCATAGTTCTTTCGCGTTTCATAATAAAAATCAATGTTATTGTTTCAACCGGACCTCTGGACGCACCGACAGCAATATTGTCGTTTGCCAAGGCGTTTTGCAATACGCGGTTCGGATTTTAGATAAACACTCCCCCCCACTGTGTCGTATCCATTTCCCTTTCATACCCATTTACCTTCTATTCTTTCCCATATAGAAGTCGTACTCCGTGGTCGGCAAAGAAGATGATTGTTGAGAAATTGACCTTGCCGCTTCGTGGCGCAAGCGGTCTGTGTGTCCAGGAGGCGGGGGCGAGGGGCGAGGGGCGAGGGGCGAGCAGCCCCCGTTTTGTTCTCGGTGTGGTAGGCTAATGGGTCGTTCTGTTCGTCTTCTTCTGTTTGCGGAACGTTGAATCCGATTCCCGGAGAGAGACGCCGTTTATATTATATCGGCGATGGTTCTCCGCCTACGATGAGAAATTTCCCGGAAGGAGGTTGTTGAGTAGACACGGGAGGGGAGACAGACAGACAGACATGCAGATACGCAGATAGACAGATACAGAGAGAGAGAGAGAGACAGACAGACGGACAGATGCAGAGACAGATAGTGAAGCAGAATTCAAAAGTGGGCGCTTACATGTAAACGTCTAATGCAATCTTTAGTTTTTGTTATTTTTGTCTAATTTAGATCAGATCAGAAACTGCTGAACCACAAACTTTGCAATTGAATATACTGTACAGTCAAATAATAATAATAATAATAATAATAATAATAATAATAATAATAATAATAATAATAATAATAATAATAATAGTAGTAGTAGTAGTAGTAGTAGTAGTAGTAGTAGTAGTAGTAGTAGTAGTAGTAGTAGTAGTAGTAGTAGTAGTAGTGGTAGTGGTAGTGGTAGTGGTGGTGGTGTTATTAGTAATAATGATAATAACAGTACAATAACTGGATTTTAAATGATTTAATAGGATTTCTCCTGTGTTGAAAACCACTATCATTCTTCCTACATTCCTCTATTCCGACTTCCGTTTGATTTATATCCTTCACCCCAAATCACATTATACCCCCCTCAATCAAATTCCTGGCTACGCCTCTGCTGAGAACCCGTCCTCTAGATGTTCTTTCCTATTCTTCTGTCCATTGTTGGCGTTGGATCCATCCGTTCATAGCATGCAGCAGAGAGTCGTGAAACTCAATTGACTCTTTCTTTGATCGCATTCACCTGCGTGTTTCATACGCAGCACCTTCAATTTGCAAAATTCGAGATGATATTTGTAAAGTCCAATTTCTCGCCCCGACACCCTCTTTTATAAATACGGTGTAAACCAATATATGGTGTATCACAATCCAATGTACACATGTACATCGTGTAGGACTTCCGTCTTAGACGGTTATGTGTTGTTTACCAATATTCCAAAATCGCTATATATCAAAAGTTGATCATTGGCAGAGAAGAATGGGGTTGAGTTAAGCTTTGGGCTAGATCGTGGATTTTTCTCTGATAAAAAACACAAAATTCTGAAATCCAAAATTGTTTGATAGATTATTGCATTCAATAGGCCTATTATTGTCAAACTTCTACGGCGTAATTTGTAGTGTCGCCTTTGTCGTTAATGGTTTGTCGTTCATACTTCGAAGCTCTGCTTCAGAAATTCCAATAAATCTAGGTATATAAAACGTATAAAATCATCCCTGCTATTTCAAAAGAATAACTAATAGAAGTGATTAATTAATTGTTGATATAAAGGAAATAGTAAAAAAGTAGAAGTGAATAATAACGAATAAAAGAATAATGACGAATGTCGTCAGATCGTCAGATAAGAGTTTAGTGCCCGCGTGATATTTAAATTTAATTTGCAGTGAATTTAATTAAATTTCCAGTAAGTTTAATTTAATTTCCAGTAAATTTAATTTAGTTTACAGTAGTAGATCTAACATTATTTCACTGCATTGTGAACGATTGTTTTAAATATTTGAATGAACTTGCGTTTTGGCCGTTTTGTTAATTAAAAGAGATTTGCGGAGGACAAACAGAAAATAATAAACCCCTAAAAAGCGTAAAATATGTCATAGAAATGTTTCGTGCTCAAAGTTCAACTCAAAGTTGCGCCTACGAAACACAGGGCGTTGAAGAAAAAAGCCCGACATTCTGGTGTGATTTCTCTGTGCAAACGCGGCTACGTGTTTCAATCGCTTGCAATTTTCTGGGGTTCCTGCATGCTTCTTGGCTCGTCGTTCATCCTCCATTCTCCGTGGATCTGTCCGAATTAAGCGGGGCATTCGATGCGTTACGTGCGTGAAGAGGTCTCCCTCCAAGACCCGCACGAAAACGTGCATCTTCTCCGATGATATAAACGTCGGAGATTGGCGTTTCATAGCAGGACTTGAGCCCAGAACAGAACCCGGGGAATAGCGTTCGACATGGCGGTACATTTGTTAGAAGACAGCAGATTTATTGGCAATCTTATTTGCCAATCAATCTGGAGATTGGTTTATTCTGCAATGTCGAGCAAATGTTTTCCACATTTCCGTCTAGAAAGCGACCTACTTTACGCAATTCAATTATCGTCTCGGTCATTATCATTAGCGGCACCTTGCGTTGAGTTTTAAAACTATTATCACACACTATCTCCTGCGCATCGCATCGGTCTTTATTCGACAATTTATTTATACTATCAGTTTCTGTGACATTGAACCAGCGTTGCAGTTGTGAAATTTGAGCTGGGGTGGGGGGGTTGAGGACTAAAATCAATGAATGACAGAAATTGCATGTATACCAGATATGCGATTTTTGAGAGGGTTGCAAAGAGGGCCGCAAAAATCGCTTGCTGGGCCGCATGCGGCTCGTGGGCCGCGAGTTGGAGACTTCTGATTTAGACTACACGACCACAGGATCCATAGAGAGAAAAATAAAGAACGGACGAATTAATTAATTAATTAATTAATGAAGGAATGAATAGTTACGATGAACAATTAAAAAACGAATGAATGAATGAATGAACGACTGACACTGACTGACTGACTGACTGAATGACTGAATGAATGAATGAATGAATGAATGAATGGCTGAATGGCTGAATTAATGGCTGAATGAATAGCTGACATGCTGACTGACTGACTGACTGACTGACTGACTGACTGACTGACTGAATGAATGAATGAATGAATGACTGAATGAATGAATGAATGACCGAATGAATGAACGAACGAATGAATGATGCGTGGAAGAATTAAAAGGTCGATGAAAGGGAAGACGCTAACAGAGGTGCGGAAGGCAACGATGAAGAGATGCGGATAAATAGAATCCGCAATAAAGTGTCAATGAACTCGTCTTCTTTTAATGACATCACACGAGACCCGGAAGTCGTCTGCTAAATATTGACCTTTCCCCGGTCCGTGAGAGGCAATTAAACCACCTACTGATACGAGGAGGAGGAGAAGAAGGAGAAGGCGGCGGAGCAGGATAAGAAGAATCCAATTAGAATTTACTACTGCGGCGGCTATCGGAACATGTCCGAAGTGGCTTGCAGTTATATTGCTAACGTTAAGCACTTGCACGAAAGCGGGTCTGGAGCACGTATAATTTTGACCAATCCTTTGATGGTAGATTATCATGCTGCTGTTTTCATTTGCGCAATGTGCAACTTCGAAGCGGAAATGGTCAAATCTTCCAATATTCGATGACAGTGGCGTAGCCAGGATTTCCGGAAGAGGGGTTTGGTTTTGACTTTTGACCATAACCAGCTTTCGAAAAAATCTCGACAAGTCGACAAGCAAAAAAAGTCATCCTATGTATCTACCCTATGCCTTTCATTCTATGGCGCTTAAAAATGTTGGCCAACAGCCCAAAGGGGTTTGACCCTTAAAACCGCGTCCGAAAATTAAAAATGCATGGAAACAAATTTTAAAAAATTTCACCTGCGCCCAAGGAGGGGGTTTTAACCCCCACCCCTTAGCTACGCCACTGTTCGATGAGATTTATATTTTCTATTTCGTTAGCACCCAAAGCAGAGAAAAAAATAGAAGGTTAGACAGTTTTTATTTGTCACCAAGTCTTACTGCAAGAAATCATACTGTAGTAGGCTCCGAAGTTGGAATTGTCCTCCCTGAATAGTCCAGCTCCCTTCAAGATTTCATGGAAATCTGCTTTAGAAGACAGAGTCAGAAACGATTGAATCCCAGTTTCAATGGAAAAAAACGGTTCTGAAATCTAGAATTGATCGTTTTTCTAACCGTCGGACCGTTGCGTAATTTGAAAATAATGAAATTTCAAGACATACAGTAGCTCCATGACACTCAGTCTCACTACGCTGTCTCTGTGTCTGTCTGTCTCTGTGTCTGTTTGTCTCTGTCAGTCTCTGTGCCTGTCTTTGTGTCTTTCTGTCTCTGTGTCTGACTGTTTCTGTCAGTAGCGTAGCCACGGGGTTGTTTGGGGTTGTTCAAACAACCCAATTTCCAAAAATATGACCAACACAATTTATGTAGATCCGTTGCTTTTGGTCGAAGGAGGGGTAGTGGGGGGATGAGTCGACCGCGGCTTCAGTGTTCAGCTGCATAGTGCCTCCAGTTAACAACCCCACTTTGCACAAGCTGGCTACGCCACTGCTTTCTGTCTGCCTGCCTGTTGTACGTTTGTCTGCTTGTCTGTCTCTGCCTGTCTGTCTGTCTGCCTGTCTGTCTGTCTCTCTCTTGCTTCGATTCTATTCTTTTGAAGTTTTCGCCCTCATTAGAATTGGACTGGTGACCAAAGCAATGATGACGACGACGACATTTGAAGAAAGTGAGAGAGAGAAAGAGAGAGAGGGGGAACGAATGGAAGAATAAAAAACGTGGAATAAAAGGAAAAGAAGGATTGAGGTAATATAGCCTGGTTGAAGACGAAATAACTTTAATGCACTCTCTCCTTACTCTTTAGCATCTGTGTCCAATGATAAGCCAGAAATCTAACGTAAAGTTCATTCTCGTGCTCCTCATAAAAGCAACCCTCCTTCTCTTCCAGTTCTTTTCCCTCTTTCCCTGTCTCTCCATTTCCGATAAAAGGAACGGCGAAAAGATGGCGGAAAGAGTCCGTTGATTGCCGGGCGTAACGACTGTGGCGCTATAGAAATGAAAAGCTGGAGCTTTATTGTTAGTAGAAGCGCGCTCTTCTGCCTGGAACAGACAAGATTTTAAACCGTCACTTAAAAAACGTAATGGCAGAACAGACAGTCACGACGCAATTATACCTTGCCTGCCTGGTTGTCTCTCTGCCTGTCTGTCTGTCTGTCTGTCTGTCTGTCTGTCTGTCTGTCTGTCTGTCTTTCAATCGCCAAGAACCGTCTCGTGCAGATGTATTCGCTTCAAACGAGGTTCTGTTCGAAACAAACTGAACAGTCTGACTTCACGGAGAGATAGATAACAGAACAAAAAATATTACAAAAGAAATGAAAAAGAAAATGAAACCGGACTTTTACAAAACATTTCCCTCGTCTACAAGACAGACTCCCAAAATCCAGCACATAAATTATTATTATTTTCATATTGGGGATGTCACAGAAAGTAGACAGTAAAAGGTAAAGATATTTTATTTAGACTATCGAAATGCTAAATTTAACCCCTTAACTGGGGATCCCGGAGATATCCGTCCATTTTACATTGAGTTACAGTTAAATACGCGGTTAAGGCGTTAATTAAGTAGCCTAAAATTGGTGCTGATTAGTGAATTTGTGATCCGGAAATTTTCCGATATTTTCAACGAAACCCATTTCTTCAAAGATGCTCAGCATAAGCAGATGCGTTTGGCTTTCATTAACGGCTGTAGCTTTCTTGTCGAAATGTTCCGGAATTTTATCGATGGATTACCGAGTCAAGCCGTCTTCTAACCACGTCATTCATTACAGGATTTCGTCCGTGAGGAGTGACAGCTCAGAAGGATTGATCAATGGATTGGCAGAGACGACTTCACGGGGGCCCGAGGGGCGGTGCCCCTATCAAATTCCTGGCTACGCCCCTGAAAGATACAGTATAATACTGCGTAAAGACGAAATAATTGTACATCGCTGTGGTCATAAAGATGGCTGCATAGATTCTAACAGACTTTCGGTTGATACAAGTCGTTGCATAGATCTGTATACAGTATATAGCGATGCAGACTGTCGTATGAATTTGTGCAATGACTTTTCGTCTCGTTAATACTTAATACAGCACTAAATCGCAACGGTAGACATCTCTGAACGGATATGCGACCGGTCTGATAATATAATTTTAGGACAGACCCATCAAAGTGTGCGTCCTAAACTGTCTCCCAGAGGTTATTGGGTTCGGTGAAATGTCGGCAACATCAGAAGATCTGTTTATGTGAACGATTTGACCTGGCTATTACTGTGCATGTTCGTCTGATGGGGATGTTTTAGCGTCGTCTAAAAAGCCTGCATCGATCGAATATGCGTTTCTGCTGTTTTCACGATCATTTCAACTGCACCGTTATTAGTCTAATATATCTTTCTTTTCTTCTTTCGTTCTCTTTTTTTCTTCGAGTTTTGGCTAAATATTCAGCGAATGTTAACCAGAGGGTGGTGTCCATACAGAGACCACTTGTGAGGGGCGTAACTAGCACTTTAACATAAAATTAACACTTAGGCCTATAGGCCTACACCTCGTACTTTGCTTAATATGTGTATAAGTGTTAATTTTTATGTTAAAGCGCTCTTGACTTTTGCTTTATGCTATGCGTATAGCGCTTAATAAGTTGTCAGATAATAATAATAATAATAATAATAATAATAATAATAATAATAATAATAATAATAATAATAATAATAATAATAATAGTAGTAATAATAGTAGTAGCAGTAGCAGCAGCAGTAGCAGTAGCAGCAGTAGCAGCAGCAGCAGCAGCAGCAGCAGCAGCAGCAGCAGCAGCAGCAGCAGCAGCAGCAGCAGCAGCAGCAGCAGCAGCAGCAGCAGCAGCAGCAGCAGCAGCAGCAGCAGCAGCAGCAGCAGCAGCAGCAGCAGTAGTAGTAGTAGTAGCAGCAGTAGTAGTAGTAGTAGTAGTAGTAATAATAGTAGTAGTAGTAATAATAATAATAATAATAATAATTTTAATAATAATAATAATAATAATAATAATAATAATAATAATAATAAGGTAGCCTCTTTGACGATCTTGGCAAGATGATCAGAAAATTAAATTAACAGGTAAGCAGATCTAATCTTAAGCTTCTATAGCGCCAATTCATAACGCACTGGAGAATCACCCGATGACACTAGATCTTTAATTGACAAATCATAACACTTTATTGACACAAGATTAAAACTATAAACGCACTTTTTTCTTGCTTTTACTGATGTCTATGATGCGCCCAAGGTCAGTTTTCTCAGTTTCTTCTCTTTCTACGCTGAGGAGAGCAAGATCGCAGAATTTTTGGAGTCCTCTTCAAGGGGCGACCAGGGCACCTGTATCCCCTTATTCCGGGACCCTGACTACCAGTGTTTATTCTAGCCACCTTGACATTGGGGGAGTTTGAAATGTTTGAGGGGACAAGATTTGTATCTCCACGCTTTTGGGGGAAATTTCCATCCCCAAGCCAACATATACTTTGGGGGGGAATTTTAAAACTTTGGGAGGAATCCCCCCTAAAAACAGGCCTAGAATAAACACTGCCTGACTACGCCATTGATAATAATGATAACAATAACGCAATTTTAAAATACCATTTTTTATAATGCGCAAAAGAAGTATCAATCGATGGAGCGCTTGCCACATCCGCAAAAAAGATCAGGTCAGGTTTCGGAGATCAGAATTCCTGAGATCAGAGAAACTTAGCAGGTGGACCGCCAGGCGGACAAACAGACCTACAGCCAGACTGAAAGACAGACAGGTGGAAAGACGGAAGGACGGCTGAAACGAACCAGGCAGCTGCTGAAAAGGACGAGAAATGGAGAGAAAGAGAGGGTCGAAAGAAGGGGATGGAGGGGTAGAAAAGGTGGTATTAAGATGTCTGCGATCATTGCTATTCCATCGTTTAGGGATGACGGCAGACAATTTGACGGTAACGGTTGCGAATGATCGGTGTGGCGCATAAGAAGACGTCTTCACTGTAAGTGTGTGTGTGTCGAAAGAAAGAGATCACCGGTTTCAATTCTGTGAACGCCATTCTTAATTAGCGAGACGCGGCTGAGAATTTTGACGCGTAGTCAGAAAAAGTCGATGACGAAGATGAATAATATTGCAAAGGAGCTGATACGACGGTAACACCTTGGGCTTCGCAAATACGGAAAGTCTCGGATTTTGTTCGTGTCTCCTGGCTCAAAAATGAAATAGTCAATCAATCAATCAAACGATCATTTAATCAATCATCAGGTCAATCAATCAGTTAGTCTTTGATCAAACGATCAATGCAATAAACAAATAAATGAACGATACTCAAAGAAATAATAAATGAACGCGTATGTTTGACTGACTGACTGACTGACTGACTGCCTGCCTGCCTGACTGACTGACTGACTGACTGGCAGTCAGAATAATAGAATAATAGATTAAATGATTAGTTAAACTGACTATGAACTAAAGAATGTGAGTGTAAGAGGCGGTAGAATAATCACTAATGTATGATTTAATCAAGCTAAGCCGACGAAGAATTTTCGAGATAAGACAACGGAGAGAAGTAGAGGAGCAACATGCGAAATATAGGCCTACATGTATTTTTTTTAAAATGTAACCGTCCCAGAATTCTGCAGATAAAATTTATTTAAGTCGCCAAAACGAAAGATCGTACCGGCAAATTAAAAGGAACACAATATTGTTCGTTGGCAGTGTCGGCTCTAGGATTTGGCAAGTGGGGGGGCGTTGGGTGGCAACTTCTAATCATGGAGGACGACCATTTGTTGTTCAATGTATGTAGCATTAAGTATAGGGTCCCAACTGGGGCGAGGGCACTGGGGGCCAGGCACTCAATAGGGGGCACGGGCCCCCTGGCCCCTCGGTGGAGCCGCCACTGTTCGTTGGCAACTAAATTTTGTTCCGCTACACACTTGAAAGAAAAAATCGCAAGCATTGTAATATTGCATAAATTGAGAATAAGTCGGTGTGTGTGTGTGTGTGTGTGTGTTTGTGTTATAACGCAAACTTCGATAACACGTGCGTGGTTTTTTTGTTTCAGTTGTTGACTCGGGTCTGAACGAAAAGATGCTGTTGAACAAACTCGGCCTAACTACGAACGGTTCATACAATAAGCTAGAACGACCAGTTATCAACGAGTCGGACCCACTGGTAGTCCAGTTCGGACTAACTCTGCAGCAGATCATCGATGTCGTAAGTAAGATAGTCGATGCATTTCGGCACTGTGACACGTATTCGAGGTGCAGTAACCAGTAAGTGACCAGAAAAGACTGTGAATTTAAGACCAGACTAATACGATTGAATGAAATCGTTGGTCGAAAAATTTAAACTAGGTAAGACATTTTGGACGATTTTCTACTTTAGAATATAAAATTTAGTTGTCAAGCCAAAAATCCGACAAAGGTCTCAAGTTGACGTCATCTTGACGTAATCATCATCATCATCATCATCATCATCATCATCATCATCATCATCTTTAATACTTTCTCATTTGATTTCTTGCCTGTTTACTTTATCCTTTCCTTCCTCCCCAGAGATGCCCATGGGTTGGGTTAATCCATGGGTTGGCTTGGGTTGGGTTGGGTCAGACTTTCCATATTAATGATGGGTTGGGTTGGGTTGGGTCAGAAAATAAGTCATGGTTTAAAAATTGTAATATATTACGGTAGGTTGGGTTGGGTTTGGTTGGGTCAAGTAACCCTATTGCCGGCATGGGATAGGTTGGTTGGGTGGAAGATTTGATGGGTTGGGTCCGATTGGGTTCTAAAAATGGACCCATAAACATCTGCATGGATCCTCCTTCATAGCCACATTTCGAATGCTTTCCCGCCTTTTTCTGTGTGTCCTTTACGTCATGACGTAAACCTAACCGCAGCTAATGACGATGACGTCATATCTTTAGGTCAATTAAAATCTAACACTGAAGCCGTTGAATGTTGATTAATAAGGAAATTTACAATTGGCCTGTAAACAGTAAACCTATTCGCTTCACAGCGAAGCGTAACAGAGTAAATAAAACGAGCGCCTGCAGAGACTCGAGAGAATTGTAATCGAATTTTTTTTTTTGGGGGGGTGAGGGGGGAATTTATGATTTTCGAATGGCTCTTATTTGATTTAGAATGAAAAGAACCAGATTCTCACAACCAACATCTGGCTGAATATGGTATGCATAATCATTTGTAGTCGTCGTTATCATCATCAGTTTCGTCATATTTCGTATTTTCGTCGTAGTCATCATTGGCGTCACACGATGATGGCAAAAATAAGAACAACGACGACGACGACGATGATGATGATGATCATCATGATAATATTTTAGTCGTTGCAGTGACTATAGTCGTTGCTGCGTTGATTCTTCGTCGTATGCCCACTTTTTCGCTGCTGATGAAGAGACACTCTCCCTTCTCTCTGTCTCTCTCTGTCTCTCTCTTTGTCTCTCTCTCTGCCTCTCTCTCTCTCTCTGCCTCTCTCTGTCTGTCTCTCTCTGTCTCTTTGTCTGTCTGTCTGTCTGTCTGTCTGTCTGTCTGTCTGTCTGTCTGTCTGTCTCTGTCTGTCTGTCTGTCTGTCTGTCTGTCTGTCTGTCTGTCTGTCTGTCTGTCTCCCTCTCAGTCGCTATCCAAATGTTTATGAAACTTTTTATTCCCACGAGCAACCATCCATCAGATTGCAAATGCTGGACGATGTTCAATTCTTAGAAAATAGAGAATTAAACCAGAAACACACACACACACACACACACACACACGGTGATTTAAACCACAATATGTAGGCCTATTGAGTGTTTCTTTACTTGATAGTAAGACATTTTGGCCACAACTTTGAGACGCAATCTCTTTTTTTCCCCGGTTGCTGGCTACGCCATTGTCTATAGTGCTATACAAATACGCTGTTACATAACATTACGATAAGCTAATTGGTTGCGTATTCTATATCGATTAAGTTAACCCCTTTACCGTGAATTTAACTGTAACTCAGTGCATATAAAATGAACGGATATAGTCGGGGGTCCTCGGTGGTGAAGGGGTTAATTGCCTTGACAGAACTGGAACGACTACAACCTCCGGTGGAACGAATCCGAGTACGGTGGCATCAAAAGCATTCGTGTGCCAGCCGGGTTGCTATGGAGACCGGACATCTTGATGTATAACAGGTACTAAAGGGTCGTCTGTCAATCGGTTCGCAGACGATGGATGGCGTCGCAGTTAGCCGACGGGGGGATAGAGGAGGGAGTTCGGCTCTTCTCCTGTCTTCTTCTCCTGTCTTCTCTCGTTCTTCTTATTTTCTGACCTTCTCCGTATTTTATCCTCGCAGCGGTCATTACGTCATTACGTCGTTACGTCGTTATAGCGTCATTAGGTCATTACGTCATTACGTCATTACGTCGTTACGTCGTTACGTCATTACTTTTAACGTAATGCTTTATTCAGATGTCTGTAAGACTGCCTTGAATGCGTATGAGTAGGCCTACGTTATTTTTTACATATTTTAGTTCTCTGTTATCTTCTCTTCGTTTCTTTATTTCTCTCTCGTCTCCTCTCCTCTCATCTTCTCCTCTTCCCTTCATTCTCTCTCTCGTTCCCTCTTTTCCTTTCTTCTCTTCTATTCTCTTCTCGTATATCATGTCCTCTCTGCTCTTCTTTACTCTATTTTACTCTCTCCTCTCCTTTCCTCTCCTCTCCTCCCGCCTCTTCTCCTTTTCTCTTGTCCTCTCCTCCTCTCCTGCACCCTTCCGTCCCGTCCCTCTTCTCCGTGATCCCATTCATATATATATATATATATATATATATATATATATTGTCCGGTAAAAAGGCAATCCATAAACATTTACTGTAACATATATGGCAATAGCTACCTCAAATCAACATCGATTTAGACAACATTTTAAACACATAAAACACATAAAGACACCAATTTGTGTCGTTAGCGCAAAATTTCACTAAAATCCGTTCCATCGGTTTGTAACGCGTTCCATCAGATTATAGTTTGTTTTCTGCCCATTCTGACGTAATTTTCGACGTCATTGAGTGCGTTGACAAAGAAACAAAATATGTAACAAATTATGGACTTAAAGAACTTTCTAAGACGCTAAAGATGCAATATATACGTTATAACGTGAACAACATTAAAAAATATGAAGAATAACTTGTTTTAAAATGAAGATAACATTCAATTTAATTTTGTATCAGAATTGAAATGAGGTCTGGAATAAAAAAATAATAAATAATTGGCATTGGTAATCATGTTTATCTTTCTCTCGGCCTCAGTGTATATGCTCTCTCTCTCTCTCTCTCTCTCTCTCTCTCTCTCTCTCTCTCTATTTATATATATATATATATATATATACATATATATATATATACAAATATATATATATACAGGGTGGCTCAAAAAACCGGGACTATATTAAATGTTTGCATTTAATATAGTCCAGTTTTTGCGCCACCCCTAAATTCTGTATATATATATATATATATATATATATATATATATATATATATATATATATATATCTCTGTTTCTGTAACAGTGCCGACGAGGACATCGACAGCACTTTCCCAACGAACGTCGTCGTCTCGTCTAATGGCGGATGCCTCTGGGTGCCTCCGGGTCTTTTCTTCAGCACCTGCAAGATCGACATCACGTGGTTTCCCTTCGACGACCAGGAGTGCAGGATGAAGTTCGGGTCGTGGACGTACGACAGCGCCGGTATCGACCTCCAGCTGCTGGCCGAGACGGGGGACCTTTCGAGCTTCATATCCAACGGCGAATGGGAGCTGATTGGTCGGTTCTCAGATAATAATCAGAGGCGACGCCGCCTGTATTTAGCGTGGAATCCTCTATGTTTTTCTATTATTAGAGAGAGGTCCATGGTATTTAGAAACAAATGGCACTTTTTATTTCACTTGGCGACGACGCAAATCGATGATCAGAGTTATTTTTGTCGCGCTCCGTAAAACACTACAGTAGAGCTTCGTTATGACGTCATTAGCGGGTCTCAGTCATCAAAATCATCATCATCATCATCATCATCATCATCATCATCATCATTAACTGTGGGCTCATCGCCAGTTAGCATGCAATGCCATCTGCAATCCTGCCATTCAGTTTTCCTGACTAAGATCTTTCCTGTTCATTGCCCTGGACGGTGATTTTTTAAGATCCTGCAAATTTTTGAGGCGATTTTTGGCAATTTTGGGTGAACCTCCCTTGGCAGCTATTGACGAAATTTTTCCAAAACCCCCCTTCCGGAAATCCTGGCTACGCCACTGCTCCTCAATATCATCACACCATTCCCCGTGTGGTCCCCCTCTCAGTACCTTATATTAATTTATATTATATTAAACCACAGTACTATCGGATACTAGATTGGAAGGGTACAGTAGTGGTTCTCACGCAGGGCAACCCCTTCTGAACCACTTTAAACCTTATTATTATTATTATTATTATTATTATTATTATTATTATTATTATTATTATTATTATTATTATTATTATTATTATTCAAGGTACTTTATATCCCATATCTTTCAATACGGTAGCGCCTCACTATGGACCGTACATTGCGGTACGTTATAGCCGATGGTAGGTTATAGCCGAGTCTGTTATAAGGAAGTTCTATACTGTACTTTGGTTTGCGGCTGACGACATAATATATTCTAAGTCAAAATCGAATTCGTTTAATCCATTGCTATGTGTCCAAAAACTGACGTATCTCTATTATTATTTGTATTTTGAAAATTCCGATGTTACTTTGTTTTGTTCTTCATGTGCCATGTATTGCTACGTCGGCGGCGACCATGGATATCCACTCTTCTCTGTTTCTGGTTTTCCTTATCAGTTCGATGTTGTCTGTAGTTCTTGTCGCTTCTCTTAGGCTGTCTGTATGCCTTATTCTTTGTCTTCCTCTTGCTCTTTTTCCCTCTATTTTCCTGTTATGGCTAGACTTTCCAATCCGTCTTTTCATATTAGATGTCCAAAGAATAATATTCAAGCAGCTGCTTTCTTATGGTTTTTAGCAATTTTCTTTTTGCACCAAAAGCTTTTAGTTTTGTTTTGTTACCTGATACTAATAAACGCTGGCGGAGAGAAAGTAATGGCAATTTACAGTGGCGGTTCCAGGAATTCTTAATGGGGATGAAACAATTTTATAGAAAGTTGGTGGGGGGATGCAAAGTGAAGAAAAAAAGAAAAGAGAGAAAAAAGGTCATTGTTAGTGTTTTGCTCAGGAAATGCTAATAAACTTTGCCAAAAAAGGCCGACAAGCAAATAAGAAGGTCATTCGCAGTATTGTTCACTAGATTTTGTAAAAACCCACCTGAAAATAGGTTGACAAGCTAAAAGGTCATCCGGAACACCGGTGGGGATGCATCCCCAGTCATTAACATGGTAGAACCGCCACTGGACAGCCTACTCTAGATGGTATAAGCCACCTTGCAGCGTCCCTGCTTGCCTAGAACACGGAGATCAGCGACGGGCCCGACGCTCGTTCGAGTTCGAGACTAATTATTTACCCGAGTACGAGACTACCTGTTTACCTGAGTACGGAACTACCTTTACATTTACCATTATTTCTGCAGGCGTTCCCGCTCAAAGAAATACTCTAAGCTACGAATGCTGTCCCGAACAGTACGTTGATGTAACGTTCACCGTTCACATACGACGTCGAACGCTGTACTACGGGTTCAACCTGATCATTCCTTGCGTTCTGATATCGTCCATGGCGCTCCTGGCGTTCACACTACCACCGGACGCAGGAGAGAAGATATCTCTCGGTGAGACGGATATGAATCTTACTGAGCATGATACTTGGCATGATTTAAAGTGGCTTCAGAGGGGTGGTAACAATGTTGGACGATGGAGCAGGAGGTCTCGGGTTCAACTCCCGCAGGAGCCATGCATGGGCGCCCGCACATTGGGGCAAGAGGGGCACATGCCCCCTGGAAAATGCAAATACCAATATTTCACATTGAAATTTGAAAAAAAAACTAAAATATTAACCATAACCATTGTGTTAACATGTGTTTTGCCCCTTCCTGGAAAAATTTTTGATGTAACTGCGACCATTGTATTTTGCCCCCTGCTGGAAAAATTTCTGCGGGCGCCCATGGCAGGAGCCTCTAATGTAGACTCAGCCTTACTCGCTAGATGGCGGTTGTAACATCAAATTGAGGAGCAGCGTTCGCTGCGAAGTAAAGCGCGGGCCTGAAACGTTTGGCTGGCAACTCACTCTAGGTTAAGGACCTATGCCACCTGCGTCGCTGTATGCCTAAGAGACCGGAGATCAGCACCGGCCCCAAAGCTCGAATTCGGACATGGGAAAACTTTACATTTTTACTTTACTTTTTCGGAGGCATTACTGCCTGTGTGAGAGCCACTAGGGGCGCTAACGGGGCTTGAACCCGCTCCGTCAGCCTGCCGCTCCAGCGCCTAACCCACTCTGCCATCATCCGTCGCTCGATTCGACACCGGACTGTTCTTCTCTTCTTAGTGCGTTGCAGGGGCGGCGCTGGGTTTTGTTGGCTGGGTGGGTCTAATGCAATCTACACAAAAAGGACCCGGCTCAGACTACCCCCTCCTCCCTCACAAAAAGAAATCAGAATTTCTCTGCGGATTTACACGATTCGCTTGGGTGTTCCTGCCCGAGGCTGGGTGGGTCCGGACCCGCCGACCCACCCACCCCCCAGCGCCGCCCCTGGTGCGTTGTACGGTTAAGTGTTCTCAACTGGTTTGAACTGAGTTCGTTCGTCTGCTGAAATTGTTCTCTTTTCCGTCTTAAACAATTCAGGAGTCACCATTCTTCTCTCGTTAACCGTCTTTCTGCTGCTCGTCGCCGAGACAATGCCACCGACATCCGACGCTGTGCCACTAATAGGTAGACAACGACATCATCGTCGTCATCATCACCATCACCACCACCACCACCATCATCATCATCATCATCATCATTGTCATCATCGTCTTCATCATCATTGTCATCGTCGTCATCATCATCATCGTCGATGTCGTCGTCATCATCAACTTCTTCGTCGTCATCATCATCACCATCATCACCATCATCACCATCATCACCACCACCATCATCATTATCATCATTGTCATCATCATCATCGTCGATGTCGTCATCATCATCATCAACTTCTTCGTCGATCATCATCACCATCACCATCATCAACATGATAATCATCATCAACGTCGTCGTCGTCGTCATCTTCATCATCATCATTTTCAACTTTTTTCTTGCTCTCTACATAATTAATCATCACAGAAATTTACATTAATAAAAAATACTATGGCCCTAATCCTAGCATAAGAAAATGTTATTTCTCTAAATACAATGACACCGCCTGCATATTGTATAATGTTCTGTTGGGATAGCTAGCTTCCATATTTATGATTGCTGTGTCAGTATCGCCACCTGGTGAATAGTCTGCGAAGTTGCGATTTAAATGCCCAGTGCTACACTACATTGATGCTAAATTATTATTATTATTATTATTATTATTATTATTATTATTATTATTATTATTATTATCTGACAATTTATATAGCGCTATAACAAGGCCTAAACCTAAATCAATAAATGCAGGGAGATTCCACATCAACGCTCTTCGCTCTTCATAATTATATCAATGTCACCTTTCGCCCGTGGATTTGCGAATGCCCAACAATCAGTGGCGGCTCTAGGATTTGGCAAGTGGGAGGCCGTTGGGGGGGGCAACTTCTAATCATGGGGGCCAACCATTTGTTGTTTAATGTATGTAGCATTAAGTATAGGGTCCCAACTGGGGCCACTGGGGGGGCAGGCTCTCAATAGGGGGCACGGGCCTCCCTGCCCCCCGGTGGAGCCGCCACTGCCAACAATCATTGCTCCTGATTCCCTGTATCGAATCCGGGTAGACGGATCATCTCAGCGCACAGCTTAGCTCAGTGTTTATTCTAGCCACCCTTGACATTGGGGGGATTTTGAAATGTTTGGAGGGGACAAGGTCTGAGTCGTCACACTTTTGGGTGGAAAATTGCCATCCCCATGCAACATATAAAAAATTTGGAGGGAATTTTAAAACTTGGAGGGGGAATTCCCCTCCCCAGAGAAGGCCTATAATAAACACTGGCTTAGCTACATTCGAATAGGCCTAGATATGCGTGCTACTTAATTATTTTCCCATGCATAGTTTATTTTATTTTTTATTTCTATTTAATTAATCTTTTCACCGTATTTTAAAAGTCACGCAATAGCCACAGATCGATGCGCTCAACTTGCCACCAGCGAAGATATTAATATAGGCGTCCTAAGGAGGGCGCCATAGAAGCGTTAGTTGACTTGCTTACTTATTCGCTCTGTATTTTTTGCTTTGAAGGCATGTACTTCGCTTGCATAATGATCATGTGTTCACTGTCCGTTGTGTTCACTGTCCTGGTTTTGAATTACCATCATCGAAGTCCGGACACACACGAAATGCCGTGGCTGGCAAGTTTCCACGATTTCAGATCTTCCAATCTGTCTAATCAGTTAGATTTCAAGATGCCAGATTTCCCGGGGGGTTGTTCCTTCGCTATTGCTCGAGATCGAACACACAGGGCAGTGTTTGTTCTAGACCTTCTCTTGGGTGAATTTCCCCAAGTTTACAATTAAAACTGAAAAAAGCCGGGGGGAAAAATTGAATTCCCCCATGTTTTTTTGACATTTTGGAAATTTAGTATGATTTTCCCTCCCCTAGATTAAACAATTTAAGATGCCTTATTTCCCGGGGTTGTTCTCCCCACCAAAAAAAGTGCACAAAGTGTTTATTCAATGCCTAGATGGCTAGAATAAATCCTCCCACTGACACAGGGGCACATTTTGGCAAAAATTTCACCCCACTGTCTGTTCTATTAAGTCCAGAACAGTGGTTCTTAACTAGGTGGGGGACTGACACTGGGGCAGTGGAGTATCCCTTGGGGGTACTTGAAGGACGTTGTGAGGGTACTGAATATTCCTGAAATAAAGTCTGTTTAAAGACTTTTACTGCGATTTATCCTGTATAGTATACAAATGCTGCAGAAATGTTTGTACTAAATTAGAAATTCTAAAGTAAAATTCACTTTCTGGCATGTGCACAATTATCTGTGACAGATGTTTGTTGCAGTTTGTAGTTATTTTCAGTTTATAACTATGTTCAATATATTTCACACTTTTGTCCTGTGATAAGGTACGCTGGTGGGGACAACTTCGCTCTCTTATACTTGTTTCAGGGTTACGTAATCGTAAAAAGGTTAAGGACCACAGGTCTTGTATCAACTGACTGAAGTTTGTCTCATACGTACAGGGCGGGTCAAAACACCGGATGCATCCTATTTAATATCACGGCGCCTATAGGTTTTAGCGAAATGTAGCGCACCTGGGCAATATTATGTCGTAAATGCAGCAATTTAAGTTTTTCTTTCAAATTTCAAAATACAGTGGCGCCACCTAGCAAAAACACAGGGTAGTGTAGGACGCGTGGTATCGGTTTTATTGGTCCACCCTGTCTGTCTGTCTGTCTGTCTCTTTCTGCCATTATATATATATATAACGGCATATATATATATATATATATATATATATATATATATATATATATATATATATAATGGTAGTGTTTCCCAATCTGTGGGTCGCGACCAAAAAGTGGGTCGCAGGACTCAGTCTAGTGGGTCGCGGGTTACCGCGAAATTAGATTCAAAGTGGCATTTTCTAATCAATAGGGGCCTACCAGAATGTCACAAGCCTTGAAAGTTGCAACTAGACTTAAGATTTCAGAAATTTAGGCCAATATGCTTACAATCCTCCATACACGGCTTATATTACTATTAATTATATTAGTGTTTTATCCAATTTTAGTTGACAATAAGTTTGCAGGGTCGCGGCATGTTACAAAGCCGCTGAAGTGAGTCGCACAGGTCCAAAAAGTTTGAGAAACCCTGGCCAATAGTACTTTTTTAATGTTAAAATTATCTTATTTCGCAATAACGCAAGAAAAGCGTATTCCGACCATTTTGCTCTGAAACTCAAGTAAGAATAGAGAATCTCGAAGAAATGAGAACCAGCATGTAGACGATAAAGAGATTTTGCCATACTCATAAGATTTCTAAGACGCGTAAAAAAGGTATGTTCCTGCCAACATTTTAAAAAGATAATCTTCACGAATTTCTAATCTCTATTTCTCTCCTTTCGTCTTATTTGGCAAAAGTAAGCTTATAAGTAATTCTGCCTAGTACTGTATGTTAGCCATATTTTCATTCGAATTGAATCAGAGTTTTTGTTTTGTTTTGCCATTTATTCAAAACTCAGAAGATTTCTTTCAACCAACGTCCGCCAGATGGCCTGATGCATTTTTAAAAAATATTACATGCTATTACTAAGGTCGCGGCACGTTACGAAACCGCTGGAGTGGATCATGGTTTCAAAATGTTTGGGAAACCCTGTATTATATAGCACCAATACTAATGCGAAAAGATATCAATACATTTATTTTACTCAAAATACATGTCACGTGAAACAAGGTATCAAGTTCATGAAGTGCTAACTGAGAATCAAGGTATATGCTAAGCAACCTTTGTCTAAATACGAGAAGAATAAAGATATGTTTTTAAATTTGATTACATTACTAGCCGTTTGCCCGTCAAACATAACGGAGGAGAGCTTTGCCGGCATACCTGTCCGATTTTATTCAGTCAAATGCCTTAGGAGATATTGATTAAATTGCTGTCGATTTATTTTCAGGTAAAGGTGGGCGTCTGTTACTACCTGGCGAGGGTCTTACGAATGCAAAGGTCTGCGCGCTTTGCGCTGACGAGACAACGCTCGAAGCGGTCCTCGTCGTCTCGAAAAGACATCGAACTTCGCGAGAAACGTCTCCGCACCAAACCGCCAGCGAACGCCGTCGACCATTCGAACGACTCCCCGCTCCTCGGCCATTCGAACAACCGCGGTGGCGACATCTGGCGCGCCCCTCACCGTCATCACGTCCAGAAACACCTCCCCCCCCGCACGGCTGTCTTCTCTTTCCGCCGCAAAACAGCCTCCTCGCCGTGGACCGGACGTCGGCGGAGGCGGCAGTTTGCGGCGTCCAGCCGCTAACTACTCCTCCTCCTCCCCCGGCGTTGTCGAACAACCAGCTCCAGATCCCCGATGATCCACTGGGGGACCTGAGGTGCTCGGTGCTGAGGGACATCCTCGCGGAGCTGCAGAAGATCAACGCCAAGCTGGAGAAGGACGAGGAGGCGGCGGAAAGTTGCAACGACTGGAAGTTCGCGGCGATGGTCATCGATAGATTCTGTCTCTTTGTCTTCACCACGTCCACCGTCATATCGACGTTCGCCATACTGTTCTCGGCGCCGCATTTCAGTCTCAAGTAGACTTCTGCTTCGACTTCTTTTGCGCGACAATAATGGCGTAGCCGTCGGGGAGGAGGGGGGTATCGTGGACAGTGGCGGCAAGGTTATTTCTAGGATTATAATTTTGGGGGTGTAGGTATATTTTTATTTTGGGGGTCAATCTTTGCCAAAAAGCCTGACAGGCTCAGATTTTGGGGTTGGTTTGTGTTAGGGGTGTCGGTCTCAAATTGGGGGGTGTTGGGGTGTTAGGGGGTGTAAAAGTATTCCTGATTGGCGGCCCCAGGATTTGGCAAGTGGGGGGGGGCATTGGTGTGGCAACTTTTAAGCACGGAGGGCCAACCATTTGTTGATAGGTATGTAGCAGTATTCATGGGATCCAAACAGAGGGGCTGCATGGGGGCTACTGGGTGGCAGGCATTCAATAGGGGCACGCCCCTCCCCGAGCTCCCTCCGTGGAGCCGCCACTGATCGTGGGATTTGCACAAAACCGTTGAGAATATTTTTGGGGTGGGGTGGGAAAGGCGATGTGTCACCACCCATCCCACCCCATTTTGGAATCCTGGATACGCCACTGGGCTGGACCATTTATCCAGATCAAATATCTAGCACAACTAGTATGGTTCCTGTATAGGGGAAGAGGTGAAATTTCCTGGTCACTGCCTACTGACCCCCTCAACCCCACCCGTTTATACATTGGAAATGAGAAAGTTCGTGCTGTCATTAACTTAATTAATAATTTATTTGCAATAATTAAACATTAAAAAATTCTTCTCGCCAGGTGACCAGGTCTGATTCCCCCTCCCAAATTGATCTGCCTCTCAAAAATACCACACAGAACATAGCACAACCAATGCTATCGGTCTTCGTATTGTGTCTATGGACGCCCAGAGAAATTTATCCATGAGGGACAAGGCACACAATGGTCACGGTTACGCCACACAATTTTTCCAGGAGAGGCAAAACACATTTTAACGCAATGGTTACGGTCAGAGGCGGCGCTCGGTTTTTTGTCTGGGTGGGTCCAATGCAATCTATACAACCAGGACCCGGCTAAGACTACTCCCAAGAAAAAAATCCCTCTGCGGATTTGCACGATTTGCTCGGGTGACCCTGGCCGTGGCTGGGTGGGTTCGGACCCGCGGACCCACCCCCTCAGCGCCGCCCCTGATCACGGTTAATATTTTAGCAAGGTTTTCAAGTTTCACTGTGATAATATTGGTATTTACATTTTGCAGTAGGGGACACGTTTCCCCTCTTGCCCTAATGTTTTTTTATTTCTTCAAATTCGACATATCTGAACCCCACAGCTAAGCCTATAGATTCCAAGATGGTTCGTATTCCTGTTGTCACAGATCACCCCCTAAACTTAGAGAGTTGCTGTCAAAATCGTACCCCTCATTAAAAAAATCTGGCATTAAATGCGTTTCAGTGCATGGGTCTAAACTTCTATTAGACCACTAGACTCGAGCAACTCCCTCAATTTTTCAGAGGTAAGAGGCTAGGCAAGAGGGAAACTATGGGGGTTGTCTCTTCTCCACTTTTTCATCCAGCTTTACACCTATGATGCAGTATGTGGTCGGATCACCACCACCACCCCCACACACACACCAACAAAAATGTCAACCCTCAATGTAGGGGTGGGTTAACTGAAAACTTAAAATCCCCTCTCTTTGCGAGGTTCGTTAAACTTGAGGAAATCGATCTCCAGTACATATAACTGCAATGATGCATCATTATATGTATGGTGGCGTAGCCAGGATTTCGGAATAAGGCAGTACATCGACAGTTGTACGTATTCGTGTAAAAAAAGTCGTTTCAATCTCCATCGCTTTGAACTTTTTTCGTTCATTCTCACATTCTCATGCTTCCCCCCCAAAAAACCCTACTCAATGGTTTTGCACAAATTTCAGAACAGTGGTCGGGTACCCTCGTGCCCCTACCATGGCTACGCCAATGAATTCACAACACAAAGAGATATGATAGGAACGCTTTTTGAAGATTGTGACATTGATGGAGTAATATTAGAGGTTGGTTAAATCCGATGTCAGATATCAGAATTCATGCCAGTCGGTCGCATTTAGAGGGACCATATCCCATGGCCATGTGCCGGATATCTTTATCAATTTCACGCTCAGTGGTTCAATCAATTTCGTTATCTTCTTCCGTTCTTCGTTATATTCATAGTCAGAATCAACATGGTTGGCACATGCTTGCCATAAAAACATGATATACTCAATGTAATATTTTGCTAGGCAATGCCAGATGCCAGTGGCGGTTCCAGGATTTCTTGGTGGGGGGGGGTGAAATGAATCCATAGGAAGTTGGTGGGGGTGAAAAGAGAAGGGAAAAATCAATAAACTTTGCCGAAAAAGGCTGACAAAAGAAAATCTTTTCCCTTGATTTTACTACACACCAGGAGGCACAGCGTTGTTCAGTCCGAAAAGGGGCGTGGGGGTGTCTTCAGTCCCCCCCGAACTGAATCTAAGTCTCCGATCCAAACGCAAGAATATATTGAGTTAGAATTTGAGCTGCGGACAACTGACAATCATGCGGTCTAGCTCACTCATTTACGCTGGAATTTTCACGCCGGCTTTTGCCTACAAATCTGACAATCAGTTTATAGCCAAATATAGGACCTCCACATGGCTTCGCTAATAGCGACTACGATGATTAGCCTCCTGGTGATGATGACGGCGACGACAATGACGATGATGAGGATGACGACGACGACGACGACGGTGATAATGATGACAATGGTATCTTTCTCACATTTTCATACTTCCTCCTTCCCCCCCAAAAAAAAACAGCTACTCAACGGTGAATGTGATGATGATGATGATGATGATGATGATGGTTATAGTGATGATGATGGCGGCGGTGATGATAATGACGATGATGATGACGATGATGATGATGATGATACAATAATGATGATGATGCCGTTGGTAATGATGATTATGATGATGATGATGATGATGGTGGTGGTGGTGGTGGGGATTATGACGATGATGATGATGATGCCGATGGTAATGATGATTATGATGATGATGGTGGTATCAAATGAAATAAAGATCTAAGTATCATCTGCATATAGGTGGTGGTGTTGGTGGGGATGATGACGATGATGATGATGATGTCCGTTGTGGGGTTGCTAAGGTGATGATGACGACAAATATATGATGTTTCGAAGTACAATTATTATTGCGCTCCTAAAAAAAATTCGATATTGGAAACGACTGCTCGAATATTATAACGCGATAATAATTATTACGCTGATCACCAGACATTAGCGCTGCTGTAACAGGATCGGCGAGGATCAGGCGGCATATTCGCGGCGCCAAAACCTCGGCTCTGACGCAAGATGGCGGCACACATTCTACGGATGGGCATATACAGGAGAGGCGTCGAGAGAGTTTCCACGGTTTCGGGCTGGCGTCAGCGCTGTAGTGTATGCCTGCAGATCATCACGGGTGGTTCATTCGCAACGTTGGTCCTCGTATAAGCACGTGTTGGATGTCCGATAGCGTTGTTTGAATAATCTATTACATTCTTTCTGCTAAGATATCCAGCTTTCGTAAGAATCGAATAGAGTTTGGAATCGAATCGAACGCTGGGATGGTTTCTTTGGCTGCTGTAAAAGTCGCTTATTTCGCCTTAACGTCAGTAACCTTTCGTGGTAGGTACACTTTACTGTACTGTATGTAGTCACTGTTCCGTATACAGTAGGACTTCGCTATAGCGGACTCGGTTACGATGTAATGTTGGTTATAACGCACCGCAATGTATGGTCCCGTGTGATGCACTGTATACCGTATTGGATATCATATAACGCACCTCGGATAAAGCGTACTAAATTTTACCGACCCGCTAAGTACGTTATAACGAAGTTCTACTGTAGTTATTATTTAGCATGGCGAATGGCGACAGCATTGAAATGGCTGTCTCAGTGGCGTAGCAAGGTTGTTGGGTTTTTTTGGGGCTTGTGCGGAGGTTCAGCTTTGGGTCCAGTGGCGGTTCCAGGGATTCTTGGGGGGTAAAAATGAATAGGAAGTTGGTGGGGATGCAAAGTGAAGAAGATAAAAAAGGAGAGAAAATAGGTCATTGTTATTGTTTTGTGCCCACTAAATGTTAATAAACCTTGCCAAAAGAGACCGACAAGCAAAAAAAGAAGTCATTGGCAATATTTTTCACTAATTTTTTAAAGACTCACCGGAAAGTAGGTTGACAAGCAGAACAAAATGTCATCCGGAACCCCGGTGGGAGGGATGCATCCCCAGTCATCAACATGGTGGAACCGCCACTGAGTGTGTCCTTGGAAGTCCTTTTCGATTTCAAACGAAAAACGCTTTAGCGAAATTTGCGCGTTTCACAGTTTCGCTCCCCTATTATATAATAATTAATTTTACAAATTAATTATGTGTCAATTGTTATTTTTCCTTGACTGATATCTATAAAACTCTTGCTGTATTTTTTGGGTTAGTAGAGAGAATTTGGCACAGAATAAACTTGAAATTGTTTTTGAACTTTAACTTTGCTACATCTGCTCAAAAAGAATGATATAGGCAGTACGTCATTTGGGTGTGATAGCTGTTTTATTACATGTAGCAATATCTACTTTTAAACTTTACCAATTAGTTATAAATTCTGAATATTTTGAAGGTTTAAAAACCCTACTTTCTGTCAATACAGTAGCTCTCTAACCTCCCATGGCCACTAAGCACTGCACAGCCAGCTAAACCCATTACTATGCCACTGGTATGTATTTGGCTATTTGCTTAGCATTAAATGGAGATTTCTTCTAGGAAATTGCTTTAAAAAGAAAATGCAGATAAACTCGAGGATTGGGTTGAAAGATGTCAGGTCCAATCTTGTCAGGGTCGACTCTGAGGTGGTCGAAGGCTTTGACCTGTGATCGCTCGACCCTCCCCAATGGAAAGCTTAAATATGACGTGGTGTAAGTAAAATGGAGTCCATAAGGAGTCTGCTCTAATAGCGCGTCACCGAATCTGTCTTTCTGGTATCTGCGGACTTTTGGAATTAGGTTTATTCAATGCATGCTGCAAACAGGGGCGTAGCCAGGCCAGGAATTTGATTGGAGCGGTATAATGTGATTGGGAGGAGGGGTATAAATCTTTAAAAACTTTGAAAAATCTTTAAAAACGCATTAAAATTTTTAAGGTAGTCTAATTTTGGGGTATATAAACCCATATACCCCCAGTTGCTACGCCCATAGCAGCAAAAGGCTAAACAAGAAGAATAAAAAGCGAAGATTCAGCTTTCGATTGATGAGGTGATAGCAGAGGAACACTAGAACAGAGCAATTAGGCGATGAGAACGCCGAATACAACATATGCAAAGTAACAATTACTGAGAAACTCTGATTTTTCTACGTACTATGAATGAGGTTTCCTTTCTGCGTTTGCCGACTCAAATTTCGTGAAAATCGCATCGCCACCCTCCCCCAGAAATTAGCGAATTATGAAAGTGGGGGAGAAGGACGTGGGAGAAAGGTGAGCGCGAGAGAGATGTCGAGAAAAGTGAGAAAAGATTGGGGGTGGGGGGTAGGGAGTTACGCGTTTCTGTGCAAATGACATTTTATTTCCACGGCGCGCCATGAAGTATATACTGCATACAGTAAGCATCCAATTACAGATTTATCCCAGACAGAGGAAAATAGAGACTCAGAAAGACAGGAAGGTAAAGTGAGGGGGGCTGAAACATACCAACAGGGATACAGCAAGGCAGACAGACAGGCAGACAGGCAGAGACAAAGACGGATGCAGCGAAGACAAAATGCACTGTGATTAATGGTCACGCTGATCAGATAAGCCGTTGACTGGGACAATGGAACGCCATCTAACGACCGAATTAGGTGAACCTGGCGACGTCCGAAAGCGGCAATTATCACCAACGACTGCCACGAAACGTCGTCATCGTAAAGAGAAGCAGGAGGAGGAGGAGGAGGAGGAGGAGGAGAAAAAGAAGAAAAAAGAACATAGGAGAAGAGGACGAAGAGAATATTTATGAGAAAAAATCATGATAAGCATGATGACGATGATAATAATAATGATGATAATAATGACGATAATAATGATGATAATAATGACGATAATAATGATGATAATAACGATGGTGATAATAATAATAATAATAATAATAATAATAATAATAATAATAATAAATGATAACGCCTGGAATTTAAGTGGTATTATACTCTAATGGGATTACTTCTGCGTTGGAAACCGTTGTCACTTATACTGTACTGAAAAGCCTATCTCTCTATTCCAACTTCCGTTTGTCGTTGGTGTGAAACAGTAGTAGGCGAAAGCTTTGTGGCAATTAACAACAACAACAACAACAACAACGACAATAATAATAATAATAATAATAATAATAATAATAATAATAATAATAATAATAATAATAATAATAATAATAATAATAATAATAATAATAATGATTATAATCATAATGCACTTCTATAGTGCCAATTCTAATACTCACAGGTATCAATCGATGGTACTTTAAATCCATACTGCAAAATACCAGGTCATTCCAGGGATCATCAGTCAGTGGGAAACAGGGAGGCAGGGCTACGAAAGAAGAAGGCAAACTGGAAGAGATGTGTTTTAAGTTTAGATCGGACAGTTGCTCAGTCTGCTGGAAGATCTAAAACACCGAGAAGGAGGACAGTTCCAGGATTTTTGATTTGCAGTATACAGCGCTCTAAAGCGCAGAGCAGTAATGTTTCCAGAACATTTAACAACGACGCAGCAAATCTTTCTGAATGTGAATTCCTTGGATGGTCCATCATGGATTTCAAATATCAGACCAGAAAGAAAGAAAGAGAAGAAGAAGTAGAAGAACAAGAAGAACAAGAACAAGAAGAAGAACAAGAACAGGAACAAGAAGAACAAGAACAAGAACAAGAATAAGAACAAGAATAAGAACAAGAACAAGAAGAACGAGAATAAGAACAAGAACAAGAAGAACGAGAATAAGAACAAGAATAAGAATAAGAACAAGAATAAGAACAAGAATAATAACAAGAATAAGAAAAACAAGAACAAGAGAATGAGGAAGTGGAGGAGGAGAAGTAAGAGGAAGAAGATGTAGAAGTGAAAGAGGAAGAAGAAGAGGATGAGTAGTAGGAGGTGAAGGAGAGGAGAAAAAGAATAGGAAGATAAAGATAAAAGAACGAAGAATAGAGAAGTAAAATTCATCACGTGACTTCGGCATGACCAATCGAAGCACACCAGGTCTTGTTGAACATTGAGTTCGCCTTCTCTGTGAATTATATCATCGATCCACTTAGACTGAACGCATCCAGCAAAGATATCTCCAATGCACGCTGGAATAGATTTTATTGATCGTCATATCTGTGCGCCATAAAACGCATTCTTGGAGGCGTTTAAATGATGAATCATTAACCCATCCAAACGCACAGACACATACAAAGACGCACACTCACACACACATACACACACACACACACACACATATATATATATATATATCGTCCCTTTACCTTTCTCCTCTTCTTTTTCTCCTCTCTTCCCCTGCTACTCATCCTCTTCTTCCTCTTCACTTCTACCTCTTCCTCTTCCTCCTCCTCCTTCTCCTCTTCTACATCCTCTTTCTTTTGTTCTTGTTCTTCTTATTCTTGTTTTTGTTCTTCTTGTTCTTGTCCTCCTCCTCCTCCTCCTCCTTCTTCTTCTTCTTCTTCTTCTTCTTCTTCTTTTCTACTACTACTACTTCTTCTTGTTCTTCTTCTTGTTCTTGTTCTTCTTCATTTTCTTGTTCTTCTTCTTGTTCTTCTTGCTGTTCGTCTTCTTCTATAGTATATATATATACACTATACATATATATATGCATATATAATATATATATATATAATGGTGCCGATGAAGTAATAAACTTTTATGTGTTTTTTATTGGAGCTGCAAAAGTAATTTACGAGAAACCGAACAGGATGTCAGAATGTATACGCATTTCAGTTTATGGGGTAAATTCTCGTGCCTTTACAGTTGGAGGAGCAAACGTAACTTCGTCGTAAATTCCATTAAATTGGCACGCCCTGAGGTGTCGAATTCGCGCCGTCGCCGTTTTAGCTTCGCCGTTCAGTTATACCTACAGACGATTTAATTTCAAGCCCTGTCTTGTTCGTCGCGTCCCATTTCGACAGAAGGTGCATGTACTTGGCACGAGAAACATCCCCGACCCTTTACGGACCCCTAATAAATACAGTAATAATAAACTATGCACTTTTATAGCACCAGTTCTAAGTTCTAACACTCTAAAGGTACTAAAGTCGAAGGCGTTTCAAACCCGTCCGCAAAAGACCAGGCCCTGGATATCGTTTATATTAGTGTTTAGTGACTAGTATAGTTTGTCTAAGAAAAAATCATCAAAACCGGACCGCAACTTAACAATCAGGCCTAATTTATTCCAGGAAGAATGCTCTTCACTGGGGTCGATGGGTCCCTGAGGTCAACGGTTTAAAGGTCATTCGTTTCCATGGTCCCTGAGGTCAACTGTTTAAAGGTCATTCGTTTCCATGGTCCCTGAGGTCAACGGTTTAAAGGTCATTCGTTTCCATGGTCCCTGAGGTCAACTGTTTAAAGGTCATTCGTTTCCATGGTCCCTGAGGTCAACTGTTTAAAGGTCATTCGTTTTCATGGTCCCTGAGGTCAACAGGTTCCAGGGTCCTAGTCCGAAGCAGTGGCGGTTCCACCGTGTTGATGACTGGGGATGCATCCCCCCACCGAAATTTCTTTTGCTTGTCAACGTATTTTCGTAAGCTTTTAATGCGGATGACTTTTTTTGCTCGTCAACCAAATTTTGCGGTAAGTTTAGCAAAAATCTACTCAAAAATATACTGCGAATGACGTTTTCTTGCTTGTCATCCTTCTTTTCTGGCAACAAGGTCTATTAGCCCCTTAACCGTGTATTTAACTGTAACTCAATGTAAAATGGACGGATATATCGGGGATCCCCAGTTAAGAGGTTAACATTTAGTGGGCAAAACACTAATAAGAATTACCTGTTCCCCTCTCACTTCTTTTTCTTAACTTTGCATTCCCTCGCCAACTGCCTATACATTTTTCACCCCAGGGATATTTCTAGGATTGTGAATTTGGGAGGTGTCGACCTCAAATTGGGGGTGTCCGGAGCTAATTAGTATGCATTTGTATGCATACCATTGTCGCATACATTACCAAATTTTGGGGGTGTCGACCTCAAATTGGGGTGTTAGGGGTGTAAAAATATTCCTGCCTCTCTCCCGCCCCCACCAAGAATTAATTCCTGGAACCGCCACTGTTCCGAAACCAAAACCGTTTCTGTATTTCTAACACGATCGCTCGCTGCGTAAATATTCGATAACCGGTCAGATGGATTTTACTTCAGACAAAATATGGGCTTAAGTCGGTCTGAGAGACATGACTGTTTTTGACTGGCCGGCGGATGGTCATTTTACTGCCATTTGACCTCGACTTTTTGGACCATGACCTTTGACCTTTGATGGAAACGATTTTTGAAAGGCGATCGCAATTCGAAACGATAATCGATAGTAATTAATCGATAAGGCATAATGACGCTGGGACAACGGATGGTCTGATCGTATGGACTGACAGCGTAGAATATTTCTTGCCACCTTTGATGCCCTCTATGTATTGGCGCACCTAGGGTGGTCGGAAAATTAAATTATCTGGTAAAAAATCTTTAATTAGCAAATCATGATGTTTTGTTGACGCAAGATAAAACTGCAAAAGCGCTTTCACCAGGGATATTTTTACACCCCCTAATACCCCAACACCCCCAAATTTGAGACCGACACCCCCAACATCCCCTCAATCTCAGATATGAAATGACCCTTTTTTGCTTGCCATACTTTTTGGGCAGGGGACCCCCAGAATTTACGGACACCCCCCCATTGATAATCCTAGAAATAAACCCGGTTTTCACTGATGTCTGTGATATTTTCTCTTTCTACGTTGAGTAGAACAAGATCACAGAGTTTCTTGGCGCCCCATCAAGTGGCGCCCAGGACATCTGCCCTACCTGTAATGTCCTGTATTACCTGTAATGTAACATCTGCCCTATACCTGTAATGTCCTGTATTACCTGTAATGTAACATCTGCCCTATACCTGTAATGTCCTGTATTACCTGTAATGTAACATCTGCCCTACCTGTTATGTCTTGTATTACCTGTAATGTAACACCTGTTCTACCTGTAATGACCTGTCTTACCTGCATTGTAACATCTGCCCTACCTGTAATACCTCGGATGCGTCGCTGCTTCTACTTCAAGTTACATGTACTATTTCTTCGCCGCAGCTCAGCAGTCATTTCCAATTTATTAATAATATCCTGTTACTTCTTTGTCGTTTAAATCGGTTTATTTGGGTCAAATGTTACTGCATTGAATGTCTGCGCCCCTTGGAAATAGAAAAATCCTGTCTGCTTCTGCTCAGGCACTCTTTAATCCTATCTGTAATGTGCGAATGTGAGAAAATCTGCGATGAAACGAGTAAAACATGTCAGTGGAGTCGGCATATATAGGACCTCTCTCTCTCTCTCTCTTTCTCTCTCTCTCTCTCTCTCTCTCTCTCTCTCTCTCTCTCTCTCTCTCTCTCTCTCTCTATATATATATATATATATATATATATATATATATATATATATATATATCTGCTGTAATCGCTGTGGCAAAACGAAAGCTGGTTTGTTTGCTCGATTGTAGTTGTTTGATCACAAACGAAATTGTTTATTTTTGATTGTCTCGAGGTCCTCCTCTCTTCTTAAGTCTTCAAAGACAAAAGGTTTGCCGCATCTTTTTAAAAGATAAGTCGCACAGAGAAATGGCGGCGTGGACGATGATGCTCGGTCTTTCGCATCTGTTGTTAATTTACATCGGTTGCGTTTGTCCGCCATCTTTAAAATGATTTTGACCTACAGGACCCGATTGCCAAATCGTCATCACATGTTGTTGTTGTTCGATTGTAGGTCTACTTCTGCCATGAAACATAATAACAAATATTAGACATCTGCAATGACGGTTGCCCACGGAAAATTTTTCCACGATAAACAAAACATAGACCTAATAGTCACGGTAATACAGTATTGCTTATAAAATTGCGAACACGCGTGGATTTCGAAGCAAAACGAAGTTTAAGGCTTGTTAAAACATTGCGATCACAACCAAGAACACCAATGCTGTATTTTTTCATTAATGATACTATTCTACGATTGATGTACAGAAGGCTATATAGATATGCAAAAATTCAGAAGAGTGTTGAAACGAATTATATCCACATTTTCTTGTGTCCCCATCTTCATTGCATCAAACCGTACTAGAATAATCAGTATATTCGGTCTCAATTGTATTCTAGAGAGTTCGAAATGCCACGAAAAATGGTCAACTATTTTTGCATATCAATAGCCTTCTGTACATCAATCGTAGAATAGTATCATTAATCAAAAATACAGAAGAAAAAATAAGTTTAGCTTCGAAATCCACGTGTGTTCACAATTTTTTGAGCAGTACTGTATGTTGGCAAGATCTTCAAATTTCACTGTGAAAATATTGGTATATGCGTTTTCCAGGGGCAACTGCCCCTTCGTGCCTTAGTGTGCGGGCGACCATGTCTTTGAAAAGTCAAACAGCTCGATTAATATTCTGACAAGTTTATTTCAAGTGAGCGGCGTTAGGTGAAGATAGAAGAGATCTGAACCCACTATTGGAAATCACACCGTACGCAGACAGACATAGCATTAGGGTGGCCACCGGGGGGGGGTCGCATGGAGGCCTGGATTCTATTCTGGTTGAGGTCAGCCGTTGGGTTTTAGCAAAACCGTCGAGAAATGTTTAGGGGTAGGGTGACTGCAGCAAAATCGATGTATGGGCGTTGATGTGCTTCCCTCCTCGGTGATCTTTTTCTTGTCGACTTCCCTCATTCCAAAATGTCAGGACTTGGTGTCGGTGCCCCCCTCCGCCCATATTCCGCCACTGATAAATAATAGATTGATAGGCAGACAGACAGACGGACTGACAGACACATTGACAGACAGAGATTGATAGATAGATATGCAGAAAGACAGATAGACAGGTAGGCAGAAGATAGACAGAAACACACACAGATACAGATACAGATACAGATACAGAGAGAGAGAGAGAGAGAGAGAGAGAGAGAGAGAAAGAGACAGATTCAGAGAGAGGGGAAGGGAGGGAGAGAAAGATAGGGAGAGATATGAAAATAGGAGAGAGGGGAAAAGAAGGAGAGCATTATTTCCGTGATATCTGGATCCAGTTCAATCCGCGTTTATCGCTCTGTGTTCCATCGTATCAGAAGACCGCTGCTAATAGATCCAAGAATATGTCGTCGACTAGAGTGCGGGGGAAGAGCGAATGAGCGGCGTAGGGGGACGGGGGGACGGGGGAAGGGAGTCTGGGCGTGCCCAAGCGCCGTTTCCGTATATGCGATGGCATGAACGCCATGTCATTTCATTCTGGAGATACCGGCTTAATCGACCGCCGACCCATGCTAAACTACTCGTGAGAGGTTTTTTCCCCCTAAGCCCCGAGAGGAGTGCGCACGATTCGGTATCGGCGGCCGACCCGAGAGCGAGTCGGCGAAGAGTCGGCCGACGATGACGATGAATGGACGGTCACGAGGCGTCCTCATCGTCTGCGCCAAATAGATAGCGATTCAGAAACTCTCCTCTATGCACGATTCGACTTCAACGCAACCAACAACGCTACGTCACGTCTGGCCATTCGCCTATAAACAGTGGATTCCTGGATGATGATGATGATGATGATGATGATGATGATGATGATGATGATGATGATGATGACGACGATGATGATGATGATGATGATGATGATGATGATGAAGTTGATGATGATGATAATGATAATAACAATAAGAGGAGGATTTGGAGTAAGAAGAATAAAAAGAAAAGGAAGAAGAAGACGAAGAAACAGAATAATAAAATTGATGATGATAGTGGTAGTAGTAGTAGCTCACTGTCGTGGTAGTAATAATAGTATAATGAATATAATATAATAATATAACAAGGTTTAAAGTGGTTCAGTAGTAGTAGTAGTACACTGTAGTGGTAGTAGTAATAGTACACTGTAGTAGTAGTAGTAGTAGTAGTAGTAGTAGTAGTAGTAGTAGTAGTAGTAGTAGTAGTAGTAGTAGTAGTAGTAGCAGTAGTAGTAGTAGTAGTAGTAGTAACAAACAACAGGGTTTAAAGTGGTTCAGTAGGGTCTGCCCTATATGAGAACCACTATGTTTCACCCATTATGGTCTTGCTGTGCAATCTCAACCTTTGCCCTCCTGTCCTCTAGTCTGCCTTGTCCCTCAAATTCTCCTTCGTTGTCTTTCCTGCCTTTGAGTCTAGCAATAACAAACCTTTGCAGTGCAGACTTGCAAAAATTGCAACCATGCCCAAGTTAAACTACTGGTCTACACACCAAGCCTAGCTCTGCAAAATTTTCCAAGGCCTTTGCGTCCTATAACCTGAAAGCTAAATGGCTGGGAATGCTAATGCTCGTGGCCATATACTTACACTGTAAGTAAAGTAAGTAAGTAAAATCTCGTGGATTTATATAGCGCATTGGAAAACAGCAAAACAGTAGCTGCTTATTTTTAGGCGCTCAAAACACGTACACGAGTGACTTATTATACGTGACTTACACAGTCTTCGCGCATTTCATGCAAGCCTTTAAAGACAGCCTACTGTAAGGTCTGTCGTATTAATCCGCACCTGCTTATAGAAGCATGAAAAGTCTTCCGTTCGAAACGTGATCACGCACAATTAGGGACCATTTTCCAGGCTACAAGAAAGACGCGATCGCAAACCAAACATCATGATGATGACGACGACGATGATGACGATTTTTTACCATGGCTATAGATAGGACCCGGATAGATTCGAATTGTCTGTGTTTTACGGGTGTCGGTGGACATTGCGGTAGTCAGGGCGGGGGGGGATGAGACGGGCCACTCTATTCTGGCTGGGATCGGTCGTGGAATTTTCCCAAAATCGTTGAGAACTGTTCGAGGAGGGAGTATTATTATTTATTATTATTATTATTATTATTATTATTATTATTATTATTATTATTATTATTATTATTATTATTATTATTTCTGACAATTTCATACAGCGCAATACGCATAGCGAAGGCTAAAGTCAAGAGCGCTTTCCAAGGGTCCCTAATAGGATCCGAAACTGTCGAGCAGGCACAAGGGGTTTACGTATAATGATCGAGTAGAATGCGTGCGTGCATGTGTGAAGAACTCTTAGACCTGATGGAGACTTTTGAGACTTTTTACCCGAAAATGCCAACGTTCCTCTCCCAGGGATATTTTTACACCTCCCTAACACCCCCCTCCAACACCCCACCCTCACCCCATCCCAATTTGAGGTCGACAACCCCCAACAATTTGGTAATGTGACAATGGTATGCATACAAAATGCATACTAATTAGCTCCAGACACCCCCACCCCAATTTGAGGTCGACACAACCCCAAATTCACAATCCTAGAAATATCCCTGGCCCCTCCCTATTCCGAAACCCTGGCTACGCCACTGTCGGTGAGTATCTATACTAGATGTAACCCACTAGTGCCACTGAAAGATTTCAATGAAGGTAGCAGTCGGAAGTGACCCATTAACTGGGCACCCGGGATATATCCGTCCATTTTACATTGAGTTACAGTTAAATACACGGTTAAGGGGTTAATTAACAAGTCAGCATGAGCTAAATCATAGGCTACAACGGATATGCTTTGAAATCGTTGATTCTGGTCACAATTCTACACTGTAAGTAAAGTAAGTAAGTAAAATCTCGTGGATTTATATAGCGCATTGGAGCGCAGCACAACAGTAGCTGCTTATTTTTAGGCGCTCAAAACACGTACACGAGTCATAATTGATTGATTTTAATACTTTTTTGTATTTACTTTTTCTCTATTTTTCAGATGCCAATGCTATGACGTCAGAATATTTGGTATTAGGAAACGAAAATGGTGAGTTTCAAGAAAACGATGAAATAGATTAATTGAAAATGTTCCCAGTCTATTATTATTATTATTATTATTATTATTATTATTATTATTATTATTATTATTATTATTATTATTATTATTATTATTATTATTATTATTATTATTATTATTCTTAGTTCGAGGTACAGTTGTTCCTGTAGAAATCTATTTCCTTCGCTGTAAGTTGCCGATGATATTAATATTGCTGCAATATTTCTTGCTGTGTTCGAATTGTGCTCTTGACGAACAATGCAGACAAAACACCATTTCGGTTTTCATAAGAAACGAAATGGACTTTCTGTGAAATGATCCTCGATGACTTATCAACGCCCACTCGCTGCCAAATGGTCTTTTCAAGTTCTCGCACGAAACCAATTAATTCTCACGAAAGCAACTGACTTTTGCGCAAGAAAATACGGTAAAATATTCGACTCAGAGCTCACCAGAGGTTTACTGTAATAATTCGTACAAATTGTTTTTGTTCCCATCATCTCGCAGCAAGATTTATCGTTTTTTTTGCAGATTTCTTGAAAATCTGTCATCGGTATAGCCAGTCTTTGGTTTTAAACGGAACGTTAGGGCATAGGCCTGCGGTCATGTCGTCGGTTTGCCAGAATCGTAAGCAATTCTCTTTTCTCGTCTGTTCTCTGCCGCGTGCACTCTTTCAACGCTTCGGGACAGTTATTATTTTCGTCCGATTTCTGTTTGTTCTTCATGTCAATATGCTTATTTATATTCGAGTTTGAGGTAGACTCAACGGAGGAAGTCGAGCAATGAAGCAATTAGAGATGAAAAGAGAAAAAACACGCAGCAAAAAGGTACCAAGAACCGGACTAGGAAAGGGAAAGATAAGAAGGAAGAGGAAGAGAGAGAGAGAAGAAAGAACGGCCAAGAGAGAGAGACAGAGACAGAGACAGAGAGAGAGAGAGAGAGAGAGAGAGAGAGAGAGAGAGAGACAGACAGAGACAGAGACAGAGAGACAGAGAGACAGAGAGAGAGAGAGAGAGAGAGAGAGAGAGAGAGAGAGGAGAGAGAGTCAGAGACAGAGAGACAAAGAAAAGGAGACAGAAAGAGAGACAGAGACAGAGATAATAAAAGAACGAGAGAGACAGACAGAGAAACAGAGAGACAGAGACAGAGAGACAGCGAGAGAGACAGAGACACAGAGATCAAACCAGGGCTCACAAAAACAACTGTGATTCGTTTTTGGTTATTCTCAATCCTGCCATTGGCTTATGCGTGGACCAGTCTAAAATCCGTTTCTTTTATGCAGTTGGATGACTCGATAGTCTTTAGGCCAATTTAGGCACAAAATCAGGTTCTGCATTAATCGCCAGATGGCCGCGACGGTATTCGGCCATCTGGCGAGTGCGTCAAACGCAACACAAGGGAAATATTTGTATTAAATGACGATGGTTTATTTACAGTGTAACAGTTATACTTGTTTACGATCCCTCCAATGGTTGAATCGTACACTCCCTGCATTGGCTCGAAATGTTGGGCTTTAGTTGTCCTGCCCCTACTGGAGGCAAAATGTTGGAGTGTGAGCAGTCCAATCAGGGTTTAATCTAAATCGTTTCCAGGAGGAAAATTGCCCTTCCCTCGGAAATGTCAAATTGCCCCCGGAAATTTTAGCACACTACATCAACTATCAGAAGCCCCTAGCAGAATCCCCCTGGCTTTGTCAGTTTCCCTCCCCGGAGTCAAGGAGTCTAGATTAAACACTGAGTCCAACCCCCCACTGAATCTAGAAAAATATTCCACTGACAAACGTATTCGTAGCTTTCGACGGTTCAGCATTAGATCTACACTCATGCATAATCACAGACCAAGGGCCCCTGGTGATCAATTTCTGGGAAACTTCCCTCGAAATTCCCCCCCCACCACCACCACCCCCATTCATTCGTCATCGGTGATCACGTCTCCATCTGCGTCACGTGAACGGGGGCGCTGCAGTCAAAAGCAACAGCCATCTTTCGTTTCCCTGACGACGGCGGCGGCGGCGGCGGTGGCTAATCGACCGGCGGTTGCTTGGTTGGTTCCTTAGCTGCAGTCTTCAGGACAAAAGGTAAACCGCACCGAGCGGAGAACGTCGTATCTCGGTCTTACGCATGGCTGTGCTTATGACCAGCTAAGCCACACAGCGAGTGGACGACCACTGTGAAAGCCTTCTCTACACTCGAACTCTTTGTGTCGTTTGAAGAGCTATTTCAACCGCTAGATTAAGCGCCTAAGAATAAGCAGCTACTGCGGTACCTGCTACCTACATCGCAATAGAAATCTTACCTACTTACTTACTTACTTAGTTTTCGTACATACGAACTGCTAGGGCTGCGTACGTGAGCGTTGTGGCTACAACGTTGCTTGAAAGAACTGACGTTATTCTTTGGAAATTGTTGCAAATATTGCGATGGGAGTTGTTATCGAGTTCGCTCGGTATTTTCTTTACGCGTGGAACTAAGTAAAGTAAAGCACGTGGAAAAACTAACGCTAAAGTAAAGGCTGGCCATGGAGAAGACGCGAAACTTTGGAACTAATTGTTACCGGCGCGTGGATGTTCCTTAAAAGAATGTCATCTATAGGTCGCTGGGTCCTACGTTTTGTTATGCCGCTAGTCTTATTCTGCAGGAACTGTTGGCTTCTACTGGATTCTGGTATTTTGAGTAGCATTCTATCTAATATAATCTTATCTTAAATTTCTATAGCGCCACTTCTTAAAGCACAGGAACATCAACCGATGGCACACCAAATCCAAACGATTAAAGATCCAGGGTATCCGGCCGGACAAAGCGGGTGACTGTCTCGCAATGCCTCGTTGATTTATTTTAAAATAAAAAGTTTGGGACCCCTCGCTTTTTCATCCAAGTTTACGCCATCGAATGATAGGGATCATTAGCGTTGTCGTGCGGGCAAAAGGGCGCCGGTCCCCAGGGGCGTAGCTAGGGTGTCCGGCGCCCGGGGACAGAACATACTGATGGCGCCCCGCCTCCCCCAAACTACGCCTCTCCCGGGCCCCTAATCGGGCTTAGATTAGACCTTTCAAAACCGATGAGAAAATGTTATCGGGAGGGGTACTGTGACTACCGATAATATAATTTGTCGTACTGTCTGCAAAATTGCTCAGAAGCTAAAATTGGAATGTTACCGTAATATTACCGTAAATTCTCTAGTCATGCCGTCACAGCGCTTTCCCAAGTAATTTATATGGTGTAACCGTGACCATTGTGTTTTTCCCCTCCTGGAAAAATTTCTGTGGGCCTCCATGTATCAAACTTGTCGGAAACTAGCAAAAGAACGTTTTCTAGCCAGAAAATATGTTTTCAAAATGTGGTTAAACATTTGCTATACTACTAAGCGCTGGTAGCATAAGCTACTTATGACGCTTATAATTATTATTATCAATTCGCTCAGTCTTACAGTATGCTTAGTACGTCAATATCTTCGAACACAACTAGATTACGTTATTATTATTATTATTATTATTATTATTATTATTATTATTATTATTATTATTATTATTATTAAAGACAATTTATAAAGCGCAGTAAGCATAGTGAAGACTAAAGTCAAGAGCGCCTAACTAGACAGGGCGCGATTTTAGTAGCAGGAAGGGGAATCTTCCCCCACTGCCCAACTGCATCCCCTACTGCTACATACCCCCACCACTACATCCCCACTGCTACATTTCCCAACAACTACATCCCCCAAGCTCGTCATATTCCCCACTGCTCCAGGTCACAAATCGCACCCTGTAACTAGAGACGCTATAGGAAATGTTAAATAAATGCGTCTTAAGATGCTTAGCTACGTCCCTATACATTTTCCGCTGATGACTGTTTTAGGATCAAATCTCATAAGAATCATGCATCAAATAGAAATAAACCAATTAATCATTGAAAAGCCCATCAGAATATGGAAAATACTCCAGTCTATACATCGGTCGTTCATTGAGAATTGAGAATGGTTTTCCCCGTCCACAATGATCGATTCCTATCCTTGCTTCAGATCTTTTTCTGGAAAGGCATATAGGGGTATCCAGCGTTTACCGACAAAGTCCTGTTGCTCCGCCCACTGGTGGGCAGAAACCATAGAAACCATTGTCGTCTATTAATAGACGCCAATGGCAGAAGCAGATTTCTTGCTGGTGGGCATAGATCAGTGACCATAGAGATTGTTCTGGATACTCTTACAGGCTTTTGCCGGGCAATGGACCATAAGATTCATGGCTGACAACAATAGGCCTATAACTAAAGACATGTAGTTTTAAAACACATATTTCCACATTCGAGCATACGGCCGATCGAATTCAATGAACAAATCGGTTCACCATGCCACTTTTTCTAATAGAAGTTATAGAACCTAGTCAATATCCCAATTTCAGGATAACAAATTTTTAGTTAAGAGTGCAGAGGAACATTGCTTGGAGGCAGGGTTATTTTTAGGATTATCGATTCTGGGGTGCCGGTAAATTCTGTGAGTCCCCTGCCAAAAAGTCTGACAAGCAAAAAAAGGTCATCCCATAGCTGAGATTGAGGGGGTGTCGGTCTCAAATTGGAGGGGTGTTGGGTGTGTTAGGGGGTGTGAAAATATCTTTGATAGGAGGGAAACTTGAAAATTCGGGGGCTGGGCTGATGTCAATAATTTATCTTTGATGTACTCGGCCTATATATTATTATTATTATTATTATTATTATTATTATTATTATTATTATTATTATTATATACTATTATATTAATTTGGATACAAATCATACAATGTAGTCGCATCATGCATTGGGCTATTTCATCGATCGCAGATTCCGCCTTCTCTTCCCTCTGACTGATCTCTGGAATGACCTGGTCTTTTGAGGGATGGATTAGAAGTAGGCCTACCATCGATTGATACCCTCAGGTATTAGAACTAGTGCTATAGAAGTGCATGATTATTATTATTCTCTGTCTCTGTCTATCTCTCTGTTCTCTTTATGTGTGTCTGTCTGTCTCTGTCTCTCTCACTCATTCTCTCTGATTATCGTCTCTCCGTGACTGTCTCTGTCTCTGTCTGCCTATATGTCTTTGTTTCTGTCTGTCTGTCTGGCTGTCTGTCTCTCTCTCTCTCTCTCTTCAAATTTTATTTCCCACGTACACTCAGCCTTATTTCGCCAGATGGCGATAGCAAATGAGTAGCGGATTAATCCGCGAAGTAAACAGGCGCGTTGCATGAGAACACTGGCCCCGTATCATGTAACCTTGCACCAGTCGCCTGGCTGAGGGCCTTGGTAACGGAGATCAGCGCCGCCCTATGAGCCTTGAGGTTAGCCTTAAGTGCTCGGGAAGGACTTTACTTTTACTTTACTTACACAAGAACAGAGTGATCGCGTATACAGAGCAGATTTATCACCACCAGATTAGCTTTTCATGTACATATTTCTTCTACATCCTCACTGCGAGGTTTTGTCGACAGATAGATTCTCATACTGTATATCTATAGTCATATTCATCTACAGTACATTTATTTGAATTATAACTCGGAGTCCATGCCTAAGACTGACTGCCATTGCTTCCAGTGGCGGCTCCAGGATTTGGCAAGTGGGGGGCCGTTGGGGTGGCAACTTCTAATCATGGGGGGCCAACCATTTGTTGTTTAATGTATGTAGCATTAAGTATAAGGTCCCAACAGGGGGCACTGGGGGGCCAGGTACTCAATAGGGAGCACGGGCCCCCTGCCCCCCGGTGGAGCCGCCACTTATTGCTACCACCAATAATTTAACTGAGACCGGCGATGCGTTTGACTTTTTCCGATCTCTGTCTCAGGACTCGGGAGTGACGATGAGGTCCGCCTCGTCGAATACCTGTTCGACAGCCAGGGCTACAATCCTCTCATCCGACCGGTTAGAAATCTCACCGAAAAGGTCGAAGTTGGATTCAACCTAGCCCTGATCCAACTCATCAACGTAGTAAGGAGCAGCGTCATTGTTACTCGTATGACAATAATCAAGACTGAAGATTCGACTGTATACGTGTGTATATTATACGCATTCTACTGTATTTCCGATGATAAAATATGTAAAATACGCGTACGGTAAAATTTGCATACGTTAAAATACAGTATTACCACTGGTAATTAAATATTAGTCTATGCATGAACTGATGAACTGCCACATAACTTATAGAGGGGGAGGGGTAAATACCACGGCTATGTCACACTTTCAGTATAAAAAAGACCTTAATTAAATATACCTGTTAGAAGGTGTAGCAAAGGCGTTTGAGAGAGGACTACTTTTTTTGCTCATTAACACATTTTTGTCAGAGTTACATAAAATTTTAGGACTCAAATTATATTCGTCATCACTGAAGTAAAATATATGTATATATATATATATATGTGTGTGTGTGTGTGTGTGTGTGTGTGTGTGTGTTTAGACTGTTGAACATTGAATAGAATGCCTATGTGACGTAATTTATGGACGACACTCTAAGCCTTAAGGGAGCCCGAGATTTGTGACAAGTTTGTGACAGGGGAGGCGGTCAAAAACTGTCAAAGATTGCGTGACGTACTTTATGGACGGCCCCTAACCTATATGAAAGGTATAGGGCTAATCTCGTCTCTTGCACGTAAGAGCTTTTTCGTACTCACTTAAGTGACATAACAGAAAAGGCTGAGCTGTACAAGAGCACAAAGCCATCCAATTCAAAATGTCATCCATTGATTTTGTCATGTATATCGGTGGGTCTCTTTTGCCCCTCCCCCATCCGAATAAGAGCAGAATTGCTCCCCCACCTTCGGTCGGTTGTCCTGCATTGGAATGTCTCACACGTAACGCAAACGACGGGGACAAAATAAAACTGCATTAGTGTTTTCGATACATCGAGATTCTGATAAGATTAGAGGCTGTACAGCTGATCGCAGATGATGCCGTGAACCAGTGGCGGCTCCACAATAGGGGTCCGGGGGGTCCGTGCCCCCTATTGAGTGTCTGGCTCCCCCAGTGGCCCCCTGTTGGGACCCTATACTTAATACTACATATCTAACAACAAATTGTTGGCCCCATGATTATAAGTTGCCACCCCAACGGCCCCCCTCCACTTGCCAAATCCTGGAGCCGCCACTGCTGTGAACAAATAGAAAATACCGACAAGAATTTAATTTGAAGAAAATGGATCTGCGTACAACAGTTCGATGACGGAAAAATGGAGTGGGCAGTGTTGGAGTTGCTGGGGGTTGGGGGTTGGGGGTTGAACCCCCTAGCTAACTTTGCAACCCTCACAAAAATCGCATATCGGGTACATGCAGTCTCTGTCATTCATTGAATTTCAGTCCTCATCGATGAATCCACCTGTCTTTTTTCAAAATTTATCAAATAAATATTAATTTAAGAAAATTAGTTTGTAAAATGCATTTGTTTTTACAATTTCTGAATCACTGGAGGTGCAATTGCAACGGCGATGCTGCTGTTGTTGTTGTTGTTGTTGATGATGATGATGATGATGATGATGATGACGACCGTATCCAATTTTATTATGATGACGACGACAAATATAACCATTTTGTTGTTGTTGTTGATGATGATGATGATGATGATGATGACGACCGTAACCAATTTTATTATGATGACGACGACAAATATAACCATTTTGTTGTTGTTGTTGATGATGATGATGATGATGACAATGATGATGTCGATGATGACGATGATGATGGTAATGATGGTAATGATGATGATAATGATAATGATGATGACGACGGCGGTGATGATGATGATGATGATGATGATAATGGCCATGAATAAGAATCATGATGTTAGTCATATTTGTGGTGAAAGCGACTGATGATTAAGGTAATTACAACGACGACAATCATGATAATAATAATTAGTAAATCTATTATTTTAGGATGAAAAAAATCAAATTATGAAATCCAACGTTTGGCTGCGAATGGTAAGTGACTGCCGTTTTCACGTCCACGTATTACAAATCTGACAGTTTCGACTATTAGACCTAACTTCCTGCAAACGCGATTCTTCAATTAATTATTCATTCTCAGTGTTTTTTCTTCTTCGAATTTTTTAGCAGCATTACAGACAAAATCAACAACACCCATGCACGTCTTTATACTTGGGCAATGCGTCTTTATACTTGGGCAATGTGAACTGTATTTATACTTGGGCAATGTGTCTTTATACTTGAGCAATGTGTATTGTATTTATACTTGGGCAATGCATATTAAAACTTGGGCAATGTGTCTTTATACTTAGGCAATGTGCGTTTATATGCTTGGGCAATGTGTCTTTATACTTAGGCAATGTGCCTTTATACATGGGCAATGTGTGTTTATATATGGGCAATGTGTCTTTATACTTGGGCAATGTGTCTTTATAATTGGGCAATGTAATTTAGATGACTTCAGGGTTTAATTTTAGAAATGGAAAGACTATCAACTCAAATGGGATCCTTCGGACTTCGGGGGCATCAGCGTCATCAGAATCCTCTCGGACAAAGTCTGGAAACCGGACATAGTTCTCTTCAATAAGTAAGCATACCACTCGTTCCCAACGGTTCCCTGTAACTCCATTCCGTTCGGCGCTGCACAATCTCCGTCTTAGTCCAAAGCGCCGCGTCTCGATTCCAACGGCACTCGAGCAAAGCTAAATCATCCAACGCTCCCAGTAGGAAATCTAATGGCCAGAATTGGGGATGATTCCTATTCGCCCTCGGGAGGGGGAGGGGAAGAGAGGAATACGATGGCTTGAGTTGGAGTATATCTGTGGAAACGGCGCCTTGGCTACGTCTGATGTGATTCATTCAGTGGCGTAGGTAGGTTCCGAAATAGAGGGGGGCACAACGACACTTTCGAGCAAAAAGTCTCTGACGAGCAATAAAAAGGGGCATCAAGGAGTTCTTCCCACATTCACGTAGACCTATTCTCTTCCATCATACTGCCGTAAAATCTCTCAGCGGTTTTGCGCAAATTCCACGACCAGAAGAGGGGACGTCTCCGTGCCCCCCCATTCTCCGCCCCCTGGTTGCGCCAATGAATTCGTTATCGAATTCGCACGGAAGGAGGCTTGAGACCCCAGAATGACCGTTGCACTTTGATTAACGACCGGCCAGGGTCCGCGTCGCAGACTTCCTATCAGAGCTTTACAATGCAGGTTTATAGCGACGGCGGATACGGTCTCCGAACGGACACGGGTCGATGGAAACGCGAGGCCAGCGAAGGACAGGCGAGGAGGCCAACGGCGAAGGACAGACAGAGGACGAGGAGGAGGACGAGGCCAGCAGCAGCAGCAGCGCAGGATGGATCGGCGAACAAGTGAAAACGAGATAAGGACGCTCGGTGTCCGTGCGTTCGGTCACCGGTTAGTTCATCGGTTCGATTCGTCATCGAGAGAGAGAGAGATAAGAGAGAAAGAGAGAGAGAGAGAGAGAGGGGGAGGGAGGAAGGGAGGAAGGGAGGGTAACGGTGTTCTACGGTGTTCGATGTGGTGTACAGTTGCACAATTGTCCAAATAGATTTCGAGAATTGACTGAAATTGAAAAAAATTGGCACCCGATACTAGAAGATTTGCGGGTGTTAGATAAACACATGGGAAATGTCTGCATATATATATGCATATATATATATGCATATATATATGCATATATATATGTGTGTGTGCGTTTGTACGTGTGTTTTATTACCTCCGGGCAAACGAGAACTAACACACAATCATAGTTTGTCTCCGGACATTTTTTATCAATTATACTGTAGCTATAACTTTGTTAAATTTTTACCAGTCTTGTTAAAACTCGGTAGAATTGTAGCTGAAGGAACCTCCAACACCTATGTCCAGATTTGTCCCCTTTCCCTTTTCATTTTTCGCCTTCTTGGAACCCTAAATTCTGCATCCAGTGGGCTCCGTCCGTGGCGCTAATCTTTGCGAGTAGAAATGTAGATATGCTTTTGCAAACATTCAGCTACGATCATCACTACTCCCAGGTTGGTAATTGGAAGTCATACCAGTGGGATAGCGATAAATAGTTAAATAATAAATAAATAAATAAATAAATAAATAAATAAATAAGTTATTGACATCATGGAACTTTCCCCCACTTACTGTACATAGAGTGGAGCAGTGGAGAGGCGATCGGTAGGCAGCAGGGGTTATTTCTAGGATTATCAATTTGGGGGTGTTGGTATATTCTGGGGGCACCTGCCGACAAAGTCTGACAAGCAAAAAAAGTCACCCGGCTCTCTCAGATTTGGGGGAGTTTTAGGGGTGTCGGTCACAGATTGGGGGTGTTCGGGGTGTTAGAGGGGTGTAAAAATATCCCTGGTAAGCAGTGGCCGAGAATTTATCCAGTATCTCTACAAAAACCTCACTGTATCTACCTGTCAACGATAGGTATATTTACCTGTCAACGACAGATATATTTACCAGTCAACGACAGGCAAAAACAGTGCTCCACTGTCTTCATCTACTCGTGGTCTACCTAAATGATCTTGTCTTGTAGCGCCGACGGAAAGTACGAGGTGTCCTACAAGCCCAATGTCGTCATCTACAACGAGGGGGCGGTACTGTGGATACCCCCCGCCATCTACAAGAGCTCCTGTACCATCGACGTACAGTACTTCCCCTTCGACCAGCAGCAGTGCGAGATGAAGTTCGGGTCGTGGACGTTCAACGGCGACCAGGTGGTACTGGGTTGGTACGAGGGCGAGCAGAAGGTCGACCTCAGCGACTACGTACCGAGCGGTACCTGGGACGTCATCGAATGCCCGGGGGACCTGCAGTACACCATGGACCCGGCCGATCGCGTCAACAAATCGCAGATAACGTACACGTTGAAGATAAGACGCAAGACGCTGTTCTACACCGTCAACCTTATCATTCCGTGCGTCCTCATCTCCCTCCTCAGCGTCTGCGTTTTCTTCCTTCCCGCCGATGCGGGCGAGAAGATGACGATGTGCATCTCCATCCTCCTCGCCCTCGTCGTCTTCCTCCTCCTCGTCTCCAAGATCCTTCCGCCCACGTCGGTGACGATACCGCTGATCGCCAAGTACCTGCTGTTCACCTTCATCATGAACATCGTCACCATCCTCATCACCGTCATCATCATCAACTGGAACTTCCGGACGCCGAGGACGCACCGGATGCCGGCGTGGTTCCGCCGCGTCTTCATCGACTTCCTCCCGAGGGTCATACTCGTCAAGCGCCCGCGGCACTTCGAGCGCTGGGGCAAGCGGCGGTCGTACGACTGGAGACCGAAGACGACGGGGTCGCGGGACTCCGACCGCGGCGCCCGGCGGGGCCCCGGTCCGCGGACGAACGAGCTCCGGCCCGGAAGAGACCGGATTTTCCCGCCGAACGAAGAGTCGACGGTGACGTTACGGACGTTGTCATGGCTACCGAGCCTGAAGAGTCTTCTTCGTCGTCTCGACCGGAACCGGAAGTAGCAGGTGTCGTTTTCGGGACTTCCGTCGCGTACGAGGCGTTCAAGGCTATCGACGCTATCCAGTTCATAGCCACGCATCTCAAGAACGAAGACGATTATGCTGAGGTAGGTTCTGAATGTCATACGGTCATCATCATCATCATCATCATCATCATCATCATCATCATCATCATCATCATCATCAACAACAACAACAACATCATCGGCAACATTATCATCATCTTTTTCTCCTTCTTCTTCTCCTTCTTCTCCTATTCTTCATCCTTCGCCTCCTCCTACTCCTTCATCTTCTCCTTCTTCTTCCTCTCCTTCTCTTTTTATTCTCCTCCTCCTCTTCCTCCTCCTTCTTCTTCTGCTTCTTCTTCTTCTTCTACCTCTACTACTACTACTACTACTACTACTACTACTACTACTACTACTACTACTACTACTACTACTACTACTACTACTACTACTACTACTACTACTACTACTACTTCTTCTTCTTCTTCTTCTTCGTCTATATCTATGCCTATGCCTATATCTATGCATGAATTTTTTTATATATAAATATATATATATATATATATATATATATATATATATATATATATATATATGTATAGACGATTATTGTGGGAGTAACTGAAGCAGAAGAATTAATTTGGTTTCTTTCTCGTGAAAGAATTAAAAATACACTGCAGTGTGGGTCGTTTGCCTGAGACATTGAACTACCGTATAATCGTAAACTATTGCCCGATTGGCGCCGTATCGATTGCTAGGCGCAAAGAGCGTTCTTCGCTGGAGCTTATACGGCCAATGGTCTCAGTCTTCGCCGGATTTATTTAGTTTCCGAGGTTTTCCAGTCGCGAACTTATTTCTCGATCGAGGTCGCCGCGTGTCTAGGCGCCTACGTCACGTGACTGCGACGAGGGGGCGGGGGGGGGAGGGGCGGGAGAATATGCCTGCGACTGGTTGGATTCGCCTTTTGCGTCCGCGCGCGCGCCCGCCCCTTCTTTCTTTCTTTCTTTCTTTCTTTCTTTCTTTCCTCCGCTGGTTTCAAAACACAGACGGCGAAAGGTCGCGACCTTCGAATCGAGCAAACGACTTTCTTAGGTAATCGTCTGCTGAGATTCGTTTTTGGCGGGAATGTCGATTTCATATTTATGTTGGAATAATTCCATTTTCTGTACCGCGGCTGAGGGTTTTTCCATTCTAAATTGGCTTTAAGAATCGATAATAATCGTACAGACTACAGTGTACAGTATATAGCCTATAGGCGATTTATGAAAAGCCGTTGTGCAAGCACAAACGGGTGCGGCACAGCACAATGCGCTGCGTTCTGTATTGATTAATCGATAGAATTCTGAATTTTGAAGGTGCTGGAAGATTGGCGGTACATCGCCATGGTCATAGACCGACTCCAGCTGTACATATTTCTGGTCGTAACCATATCCGGAACGATTGCCATCCTGATCAACGCGCCTCACATCTTCGATTTCGTCGACCAAGAACAGGTAATCGCCTACCTCAAGAGCAGCACCAACGGCACTCTACAAGGACTATGACGTCATGGCCTTACGACCTCTACTAGGACTATGACGTCATGGCCTTACGACCTCGTGAACCTATTTGGCGGGCAAGCGGACAAGCGAGGAAGCGGGGAAGCGAGGAGGCGGGTAGTCATGAAAGGTGATGCGGACGACGCTACTGCTGACGTCATTGATGACGTCATGAGATTGATTTTTTTATTTCTCAGCGTCGAACATTGTTACCTACCACCTCGATGTTAATTCCTTTTTATTCTACAGTTTTCTAAAAATATTCGAGATGTTTCTTTGCGATTTGACTGGTCATATAGCGCTAGATTAAAAGCGGGTAAGACGACTCGCAGTTGTCAGAGGAGTGCCTTTCCGTGAATCTTATTAGTTTCAAGGTCATTGTAATCGAACAATTATTATCCATTTGTGAGATGATCTCGTTACCAGATTCACGCAGCTTCTTCGTTTCTATAAATACGATATAACGAGGATACCAGGGGCGTAGCCAGGAATTTGATTTGATTTGATTTCGCTACGCCCCTGGAGGATGTCATGATATAAATGTTATCTTTCGCATCAGAAGATGTAAGCTGTTTGCCCTTTGACGCTTTCCATCGTATTAATTGCCAAAATCTTACAGATGGTTTTATGATTTAACGCTCGTAAAATGTCCAAAGGTCATACCGTGCCCTATTTAGTCTATTTCAAGAAAGATTAAGCGCATAAGAATAAGCAGCTACTGCTGTACTGCTTTCCGGGGCGCTGTATAAGTTTACGAGATTTTACTTACTTACTTACTTACTTACTTTAACCTATTTAACCTATTTCAAGCTGCACGAGGGGTGCGGATATGAAATTTCTACGGAATGATGAGGCTTATCCGAAGGAAACCTATTTAAATTCTCGTAGTCAGTGTTTTATCCAGACTCCAGGCCTTTGGGGGGGGGGAATTGAGGCTTTCGGGGAGGGGGTCGACTTGGTTGGAGGGCAAGAGACACAGTTCAATGCAAAATTTGTGTAAGTGCTGGGATTTGGGGGGGGATTTTGAGGTTTGGGGGGGGGGAATCTCCCTTCCTAACAGGCCTGTATAAAACATTGCTCGTAGTCAATTATTTGCACTGATTTTGCAGACTCATTGCTGCCCGTTCTGGCGCTATATCTTCCACGAAAAACTCTAAAGCATTTTCATGTGCAGGTCAAGTGATTCACGAGTTCTGACCCTTGACCCATTCTATTCACGAATTGAGTACTACATGAATATTCAAATAATGCCTTCATGAATATTCAAATTATGACCCCTTGACCCATTCCCAGAACTCCGTTACTAAGCGGAGGCGAGGGGATAGGAAAGGCAGGGAGGGAGGGAGATAGGGAGGAGAGGAGGGCGAAGGGAGGGCAGCCCCAAATAAGTTTTTGCTATTGTACACCTTGGTCTCACCCAATGACTTCCTTAATTTTACTAAATCTTCTAATTTTTAAAATTTGGCGAGGTTCAACTAACAGATGATCGATTGAATGAATAAATAAATGAATGAACGTTTATTTTGTCAACACTCTTTCATTATACATCAAAATAGCGCAAATAGAACCAGTGGCGTAGCCAGGGTCCCAGAATGGGGAGGGGGCAATCGACATTTTCGACAAGTAAAAATGAAAAAATTCTACAAGCAAAGAGCTCTTGCGCATTCATGTGTACGCCATACCTTAACCCCTTAACCGTGTATTTAACTGTAACTCAATGTAAAATGGATGGATATATTCGGGATCCCCAGTTAAGGGGTTAACCCTCCCCTCAAAACCTGTCTCAACGTTTTTGCGTCAATCTCACCACTTGTCCCAGTTAGAATATGGGCCCTCCATACCCTCGTGGCCAAGTCAATGAACAGGCCCGCCGAGAGAGGGCAAGGGGGAATGCACAGGGGCCCGGCGACCTGTAGGAGACCCGGGCCGGTCATGTAGGCCTATTAACATCCAGAAAAAGACTGACAAGCAAAGGGATGCCATCACCGGTTTTTCACACTTGTTAGGGGCCCGTAACTGCCCTTCAGCATAGGGGCCCGGGGTTTTTCTCGACAGGCCTGCAATGAATAGAACAGTATGATGGTAATTTCGTTATAACGGACTCGGTTATAACCAGTGTTTATTCTAGCCACCTTGACATTGGGGGGAGTTTGCAATGTTGGGGGGGGGGAGATTTGTATGCCGAAAACCTTGAGCAAAAATTTACCTTATGCTTCTTCGAATGTGATCATATCCTCATATCCTTATATTTTCCACTCTCCAAAATAAAAAAAACCTCTCGTCACACTTTTGGGGGAAAATTTCCATCCCCCAATGCAACATATAGAAATTTTTGGGGAGTGAATTTTCTAACTTGGGGGGGGATCCCCCCTCAAAACAGGCCTAGAATAAACACTGGTTATAACTTTTTGCTTAGTTATAAAGTACCGTGTGATGCACCACCGTATACTGTGTGGTAGGTATTGGATATAGCGTACCTCGGATATAACGTACTCAATTTTACAGACCCGTTAAGTACGTCATAACGAAGTTCTACTGTAGGCCTACAAAAACATAGTCATGTAACATACTAACAATATTCCATAATAATGATAATACTTAACCCCATTGCCTAGTATTAGGACCTGTATGTACCAATTATTTATAAAATTAGAGCGATTTAAAAAGAGCTTACGAAATCCACAACATAGAACATGCTGTTTGCTACGTAACCTTCACAAGCAATCGAAAATCTTTTAAACAGCACATTATAACCGCTTTTAAATATAAAATATTAATAGTAGCCGTGAAAACTATTAAGATACTCCGACCGCACTTTAAACAAGGAGGCATGAGAAGAGAAGCAATCTCTGTCCAAAGCTTGCATTAGTCGCTAGACTCGAGCCCCCACCCCCAACTCTTTGCGAGGCCATGCTAGAGAAGGGGAAAGGCATAGGGCTGGGCCCCCACCTTTTCATCCACGTTTACGTCTAAGGGAACTGGGCAGGCATTATGGGCCTACTTAATGTTTAATATACTCTGAGAGTCTGACAGAAGATCAGTCTGCGTGTACAGTTGGCACAGTCTCACGGCGTTCTTGTACGTGGCACGGGTTTGGACACCTGGTGAACAGAAACGAAACACTAATGTTAACAATGCGAAGAGAGGTTGCTGTCAAGTTATACTTTTGTGGCAGATGTCAAAGAAAATGATAACTAGACTTGTCTGTGAAATATGAAATCTAAATATTTTAAATTTCTATAAACCACATGCTACCACTGATTGGAGTAGTAGTAGCAGTATAGTCGTCGTAGTAGTAATTGCAGCAGCAGCAGTTTCAGTAGTGTAGTAGTAGTAGTAGTAGTAGTAGTAGTAGTAGTAGTAGTAGTAGTAGTAGTAGTAGTAGTAGTAGTAGTAGTAGTAGTAGCAGCAGTAGTAGTAGTAGCAGTAGTAGTAGTAGTTGCAGTAACAACAGTAGCAGTATTTCCACGCCTAAAACCGGTTTTGATATAATAGCGCCGCATAAGCACAAGGTCGAAGCTTTCTAAAAGCATTTGATCTCGACTCAGAGGACAGCTCTGGAAAAAACGAAGAGAAAGCCTTTGGTCGACCGACAGACGACTTGGCAACGCTATTGCATCGAAAGACGGAAGAAGAAGAAGAAGACGACGAAGACGAAGAAGAAGAAGAAGAAGAGAAGGTGGGCGAGGAGGAGAAAGAGGAGGAGGAGGAGAGACTGAAGACGATGAGGCGTTGTCCAGCAGAGGTCCTGATCTCGACATCAATAGAGTTGATTACCGGCGCTTTGGACAAGTGTTAACTTCGTCGGCGATTCTTCGTGATTTATAAAACGGGGGCCGACCCCTGTCGAGTCCGAATAACGAACTGAGTAAATAAGCCCCTTCTTCATCCGTCGGATATCTTCTTCCCCCTCCCTACCCCGGGGTAACGGGTAACGACCCCGTCTTATAATGAAAGAAGAAGAAGAAGAGGCACACAATATCATCTCATCAGTTCTCGGGAAAACTTATTCGAACTCGATAGATTCTCGTTGATTACACCCACAGAACGCACAGATCGTCTTGCTCGCGTGGGTTCTGGCGATATACGCGCTACAAAAACTGAATGACGTGTGTCAAACACACCTCTGCGTAAATTGAGACGCAAAACTCACTTATACGTTGAGATACGAATGCAGTCACGAAACTGATTTCTGCTATAAAATTCCTCAAATGGGAGTAGGAAACAGGGGCGTAGCCAGGAATTTGATTTGTAAGGCTTTTTTGGGGGGTATATATTGTTATATATATTATATACAGAAGAAGAAAAAGAAGAAGAAGAAGAGAAGGTGGGCGAGAAAGAGGAGGAGGAGGAGAAGGAGGAGGAGGAGGAGAGACTGAAGACGATGAAGATGCTGCTGAGAAGACCGAACGCTTATGTTATATACATATATAATATACATTATATACATTATATATTATATATAATATATGTTATATATGTGTGTATATACTGTATATGTCATATATACTGCACTACAGTATATATACTGATTTGGGGGTATATATATACCGATATACCACGACCAGTCGCTGCGCTCCCGCATGCCTACAATAATGTATAAATCTATAAACGAACCTATGAATTTAAAATACATTAGAACTTCATTGCAGCTTACTTAACGGGTCTGTAATATTTAGTACGTTATATCCGTAGTGCGTAATAGCCAATACCGTAGCGCATCACACGGGACCGTACATTGCGGTGTGCTATAACCGAGCATGCGTTATAACCGAGTCTCTTATAGCGAAGTTCTACTGTAGAGGATGAACTACAATGACGCCTGAATTTTTCCCAAAAAATGCAGACAAAATTGTGACCGTCCTCGATCAATGCGCGGAGAGGGTAAGAGGGTGGTTAGCCGCAACCGCCTCCCTGGCGAGTCTCTAACCCGGGCCACGTATAAGTCGTCTCGCTCCATTATTGGCATCGTATCATCCATGATTTCCGTTCGACGTTCCGGTCCTGTTTGGACTCCCGTACGTCAGCCCTTCTTCACATCGATTCCGCGCGCCCCAACCCCCAATTCCCCACCCCTTTCCACCCAACCCACCCCGCCCCAATTTCCCCGCCGGCACGCACTGACCGCCACACGCACGGTCCAGAACGACGACGACCGACCGCTGGCCGGTTTCGATAAGCGAAGGGTTCCTGACCGATGCGCGGCCGGGGGAAAAGAGCTGGCGGGGCAGAGGAAAGAAGGGAAGGATGGAAGGACAAGGAGGAGGAACAGGAGGAGGAGAAGGAATGCGAAGAGGACAGATGAGGAGAAAGACGATGGAGAGAAACCATCGGCGTGTTTAGTCCGGCCTCCATCGATTTACATTAATACTCTCATCAAGTTTGTCGACCGCGGTTAGAGCCCCTGGTAAGGAGGAGGACGAAGGGATGAGTAGGAGAGGAGGAGGAGGAGGAGGAGGAGGAGGATGGGTGAGCGTGGGAGGGATCGGCGTCCCCCAGGAAGAGCCCGACTGCGACGACTCCGCCAGCGACCGGTCGAGCCTCGCCGAGAAGAACCAGAGCCGAGCTCGGCCCTGGAAGAACACGGTTTCCTGCGGCGGTGGGCCCGGAGCATGCATGCCGCCTCGGAGACGCTGCTGCTGCTGCTGCAGCTGCAGCTGCTGAGGAGACCGAACGCTTATCAACTATTGATCTCGCAGCCGTCCATGTTGTCATTCGAACGCAGGCACGCTCGCACACGCGAACACACGAGAGTATTTCGTGTGCGCGCGCACACACACACACACACACGGCGATCCGGTCATTTAAAGCACGAAGTCTATGCAACTCGAAGGCCGGTTCTCCACCATATATACAATATGACGGACGACAGACGGCGACTGTTATAGTTACGTCGGAAATGGCAGCCGACTGGGGTTTTTTCGCGCGTCAACAGAGCGTCTCTGATTGCAGGCAATTAGTTACTATCGTCTGCTGCTCTGATCATCAGGTGTTTCCCGGGAAGCGGTGACCGGCATAGTGGTTGCCGGTGGCGAAGAAGAAGAAGAAGAAGAAGAAGAAGAAGAAGAAGAAGAGAAAGAGAAAGCAGAAGAGGAGGAGAAAGAGGAAGAGCCAGAGGAAGAGGCAGAGGAAGAGAAAGAGGAGGAGGAAGAAGAGGAAGAAGATCCACAGGGCGAGATGATGGGAGTATAGGGTCGATTTCGAGGTCGATTCTGGTGTTTGTTGTCGAAATCGACGAGATAAAGTAGTCCGTTCTCTAGATCGGTGTATTCATACGCCGCGCCGTGAATCGATGTTTTCTCTTTCGAGCAGACGATCTCAGAACGATGACTACGATTAGAAACAAGAACGGATTTTGTGCTTTCGTTGTCCTCGCCGTCGCCAGGTGGATTTCAGGTCAGTGTGTGTGTGCGTGTGTGTGTGTGTGCGTGTGCTTGTGTCAATATGTTTAAAATGTCAGTGCTTGCTGAGTATTATGGTGTTTTTTCAGAAGCGGAGTGGGAGGGGGGATTCCTGGTCGCTCACAAAATATCGCTCACAAAATATCGCTCACAAAATATCGTTCACTAAATATCGCTCACAAAATATCGCTCACAAAATATCGTTCACTAGATGGGAAGGGGGCTGAAAATATCGCAATCAAAATATCGTTCACTAAATCCGCTCACAAATACTCACAAAATATGGGTCTTAAGAGGTCACTTAGGGTGCTAACAAAATATCGTTCATAAATAGGCCACACTAAATATCGGGGGCAAAATACGTTCGCGTCAAAAATATCGCTCACAAAATATCGCTCACAAAATATCGCTCACAAAATATCGCTCACTAAATATCGCTCACTAAATATCGCTCACAAAATATCGCGGAAATAGAATACGGTTTTCTTATTATTCCAAAGACGCAAAGTAGGCCTGTTCACCTGTTTTCAAAATATAGGCTCTCACTAAATAACAGCTCACCTAAATATCGCATTTTAAAAATATCGTAGGCCCCTCAGAAACGATTTTAAATATCGATACTTCACGCGAAAATATTCGTATGCCATCATTCAAATATCAACATATATATATATCATATAGATATATATATATATATATATATTTCAGTGGATTTTAGGCGGACAATGACAGAGAGCCAGAAAATTAAATTAACAGATTGGCAAATCTGTAATTAACAAAACATGACGTTTTATAGAGGTATCCAATGTTTACCAACAAGGTCTGGTTGCTCCGCCCACTGGTGGGCAGAAACCATAGAAACCATTGTTGTCTATTAAATAGACGCCAATGGCAGAAGCAGATTTCTTGCTGGTGGGCATAGATCAGTGACCATAAAGATTGTTCTGGATACTCCTATTGGCACAACATTAAAACTGCAGATGCACTTTTCTTGCGTTCTCAAAGTCGCTCTTCTCAGTTTCTACGCTTTCTACGCTGAGTAGAGCAAGATCACAGAGTACGTTAACGTTCCCTTCTACCTTGCCATACCATACGTACCAGGGATATTTTTACACACCCTAACACCCCCAAACCCCTCCAATTTGAGACAGACACCCCAACACCCTAATATCATCTATGGGACGACCGTTTTTGCCTGTCAGACTTTTTGGTTGGGAGGACCCCACAAATGCAATAGCGATATGTCTACTGTTTAATTTTAGCGATTCTGAACGGTCCACCTGTTTTTCTCTCTCTCGCTGTGTTTTTTATGGTAGAAGTTGCCGGAAATCCGGACGCAAAGCGGCTGTACGACGACCTTCTACGCAAAAGCGAGTACAACAAATTGATTCGTCCGGTCAGCAACAACACAGACCAACTGACGGTCAAACTGGGACTGCGGTTGTCTCAACTGATAGACGTCGTCAGTGGAATTTGTAGCCTTTGGCCATTCGAACCCTAGATTTAGTACAAAATTTATTCAAGGACACCAGTGGCGTAGCCAAGGGGGGTTTTGTGGGTTAAAACCCTCTTTGGCCGTCGACTGAAAATTTTTTAACGTGTTTCCATGCATTTTTTAAACGCAGTTTTGGGGTTGAACTCCCCCTTGTCTGGTACATTGAGGACCTTTTTTGTTTGTCAGCATGTTTATGGGTAGAAAAAAATAACGATAGCCATTTTTTTGCTTCTCAAGATTTTTTATAGGTTGGTCACGACCAGAACCAAACCCACCTTTGTGGAAATCCTGGCTACGCCACTGAAGGACACCGAATGACTGACTGAATGAATGAATAAATGACTGAATGGATGAATGAACGAACGAAAAAATGAATGACTGATTGGTGTAGGGACGAATGAAGGAAAGAATGAAGGAATTGATGATTTTAAGAATGCCTGACTGACTGAATGAATGAATGAATGAATGACTGAATGACTGACTGGCTGACTGAATGAATGAATGAATGAATGAAAGGATGAATGAACGAATGAATAACTGAGCGAATGAATGAATAATTATAATTCTTCATTCGTTCGTTCATTCGTTCAATAATTATCGAACGCATGAACGAATTAACGAACGCACGCATTCAACAAAAATCATTCCTGTGTCAGAGAAGCTATTTTTGTTTTGCAATTAAATATTTCCAATACAAAAAGGAATGAAACAATGTTTTGACAAAAACAAGCAATTCTTCTGTCAGGTTTTGAATCCATTAGAATATAACTCTATATATGTACTGCATGCGTAGGCCTATATCTACCTATGTATGTATGTATATATATGATGTATGCATGCATGCATGTATGTATGTATATAAACATGTATATAATTATATATCTGTTTTTTAGGACGAAAAGAATCAAATAATGACGACAAACGTATGGTTAGCTCAGGTATGTTCTATTGGCGTGCCATCTACTGACACTTCTGTGCATTATGAAGTGGCGCTATAGAAGTTCAAGAATAGATCAGATTGCGTCTTTCGTAGTGAGAGATTTTAGATCTCATGTCGCTTTCACACCTGTTTTAGCCTACCTTTCGAAGAACCAATCAGTCCTAAGCTAGAATCCATTGATATGGAATTTCGATGTGCTGCACCCTTGGGTTTAATTAACTACCCTTATTATTATCGTGTGGATCTAAACGTGATTTTTTCATTTCTGGTTGAAGCGAGTTCAACCACAAACAGGGTTCAAGCTAGGCCGTTTCCAGGGCGGGAAAATTGCCCTTTCCCCTCGGGAAATGTTGGCATAGTACATCAACTAACAGCAGCCCCTAGCAGAATTCCCCCCGTCTTTGTCAGTTCCCCCGGCTTTGTCAGTTCGCTCCCCTCCCGGAGTCCAGGAGTCTCGACTAAACACTGACCACAAAGGCAGCAATTGTACAGAAACCGCGCGAGTTGTCTGCCGTCAGTGGCTTCTACTGTGTCAGTAAACGATGGCCATGTTTATGTAGCGCATTTTGCGATATCTTTATTGGCGGCTCCAGGATTTGGAAAGTGGGGGGGTGTAGGGGTGGCAACTTCAAAGCATGGGGACCAATCATTTTTTGATAGGTATGTAGTACTAAGTAGAGGATCCCAACAGAGGGGTTAGTGGGGAGGGACATTCAATAGGGAACACGAGCCCCCCCCTGGCCCCCATGTGGAGCCGCCACTGGATACCTGTAAACACGGATGCAGTAACATCGAATGAGATACGTAAATGTGTGAATTTCAGTATGTGTATTCCATAACGTATATTTCATTCATTTAATCTTTTTGCTCTCTGACAACTCTTTAGCGGCAATAGTTAGATGCAAAATGTTTCCAAGAAGTTCTATCTTCCGTTAATCGTCTTCCTTCTACTATTGTAAATCCTTTCATGTTCATATCTTCTCTGATGTTGTCCATCCACTTTTTCCTGGGTCTTCCTCTTCCTTTGTTTCCTTCTATTTGAGTGTAGAGTGCCTTATATGGTAGTCTCCTTTCATCCATTCTGTTGACATGCCCATACCAGTTGAGTCTTTTCCTTTTGATTTTGTTGATAATTGTATCCTTTAGGTTGAGGTTGTATATATATATATATTATATATATATATATATATATATATATATATATATATATATATATATATATGCATGGTAGGCCTATATTATATATACGTATACAAATATATACAAGCTAGCATAATATCTATCTTTATAGCAGTATTAATCAAAATATGCTTGCGTGTTATACGTCGACCTTATGTCGAAAACATTTTCCATCCTCTCCAATACAGCGCCAAGTCATCCAACATGATCTGAGGAATTGATTAATTCAGGCTGATGCGACGTTTGCCTCGAATGAGATGCAAGAAGTGAGAGACAGAGAGATAGACGACACCGAGACAGAGAGACAGACAGACAGAAAGACAGCCAGATAGAGAGAACGCAAGCTGCAGTGCTGATAGATGAGTGCAGATATAAGAGAATACAGTAGAACCTCGTTACGACGTACTCAGCGGGTCAGTAAAATTCATAACGTTATATCCCGGGTACGTTATATCCAATACCATCCAATACGGTAGCGCATCACACGGGACCTACGGTACATTGTGGTACTTTACACTTGAGTAAACGTTATAATCGAGTTCGCGATATAACGAGGCTCCACTGTATTTATATTTAAGGGGGTCGGCGACAGAAGCGGTTTGCTTGGATAACAAAGCAAATGTTTTGGTTTTCCTCATCGATCTAACGCTTCGAACGAACTCTGTTCACAGCTCACACATTGTACGTGTGTTAGAGTACTGTATGTGCGTGTGTGTAAAATAACGTTTAGGAGTATCCAAAACAATCTCTCTGGTCACTGATCTATGCCAACCAGCAAGAAATCTGCTTCTGCCATTGGCGTCTATTAATAGACGACAATGGTTTCTATGGTTTCTGCCCACCAGTGGGCGGAGCAACCGGACTTTGTTGGTAAACACTGGATACCCCTATACTCGGTTATAACGTACCGCAATATAATGGTCCCGCGTGATTCGCTACCGTATTCGATGGTATTTGATATAACATACCTCGGATATAGCGTGCTGAATTTTAACAGACCCGTTAAGTACGTTATAACGAAGTTTTGCTGCAATTTTATAATCCATATGTGTTTTTATTATATATTATATTATATTAACAGGTATTATTTTATAAATTTACCAGTGCAAGTCTTTCCATAGACTTGGATATAGCATAGCCTATTGAGGTACACTGCGAGTTGCCGTGACTATACCAGCTATTGATTTGTATGCTGCTACAGTATGTTCGTAAATTTCCAGCACAAGTAAACGTAATTTGTGAAATTTCGGATGAATGTCCTGTATAGGAATGGAACGATTATAAACTAACCTGGGATCCGAAAGAGTATGGCGACGTAGACATACTGTACGTTCCCTCGGAGGAAATATGGCTACCAGACATCGTTCTCTATAACAAGTAAGACGATTACTATTATGATAATGATGATGATGATGACGATGATGATGATGATGATGATGATGATAATGATGATGATGCAAATGATTATGGTGGTGATGATGGTGATGATTGATGATGATGATGATGAGTTGATGGAGGTGGTGGTGATGATGATGATGATGTGATGATGATGATGATATGATGATGGTGGTGGTGGTGGTGGTGGTATTTCTTCCCTCTGATCAAAAGATGCAAATGATGATTATCGACCAGATGGTGGTGGCGGTGGTGTTCTCGTGCTTTCTCAGTGGCTGCCCCAAAACTCTGATTAATCAGCATGTTTCAGACAAATTTTGAGCAAGATTAAAACCCATCTTTTTGACGATAAAGTTGATGGCCGGATACTCTGATTTGATGATCTTGAGTGGTTTGGATTTGGCCATGGTTGATTTTCTCCTCTGATTAAGATTAGAGTGATAATTAATCTAAGTAGCTGTTACCATAGTTACTCTTTGCTATGGTTGTATGCAGCGGCCGATGTACTCTACATGTAGCTTAGAGCCGCCCATCTGGGGGATGGATCCCTGGGGAACAGCATAAGTCGCAAGAAGACCGCTTTTGTGGAAGACGGGGAACTTATGCCTAACATCTAAAAGCAAATTCCCTCAAAAATTTAGAATTAAAAAAATGGTTGTCTTCCCAGCGGTCCTGTTTGTCGCCTTGTCCGGTTTGCCCCTAAGTTGTATTGACGCTTCAGCCGGAATGTTCGCTTTCTAGCCGTGTGGTTATGAAATGATTTGAACAGTTTTCGAACAATTTTTATCTGGCAATGATATCAAAATACTATTAAATGTAGAGATAAATCACGCCTCTTTCTGTTTCTTGTATCCATAGTCTGCCTTGCTGCTTCCCCACTCCCACTCTGACTGATTTGTGGAATAGAACTTGTCCGGCTGACCCACTAAACTTCGGCTATAGGGGTATCCAGTGTTTACCAACAAGGTCCGGTTTCTCCGCCCACTGGTGGGCAGAAACCATAGAAACCATTGTTGTCTATTAATAGACGCCAATGGCAGAAGCAGATTTCTTGCTGGTGGGCATAGATCAGTGACCATAGAGATTGTTCTGGATACTCCTATAGCTATTTCAACAGTAGTAGATTAGGCGTCTAGGAATAAGCAGCTACTAAGCTACATACCTTTCGAAAGCGCTAAAGAAATTCACGAGATTTTTTACCTACCTACCTACTTACTTACTTACTTAATTGCATTATGTTTCGATGACGTTATTAGCGCCGACGGTAACTACGAAGTGACTCTGATGACGAAGGCGACCATCTATCCGAATGGCCGGGTACACTGGGAACCTCCAGCCATCTACAAGAGTTCCTGTACCATCGACGTCGAATTCTTTCCATTCGACGCTCAGCTATGCACCATGAAGTTCGGATCGTGGACTTACGATGGGAACCAGGCAAGCAGTCACGTGGTTATAACAATAGTGATAATACTAATACTAATACTAATACTAATACTAATACTAGTACTAATACTAATACTAATACTAATACTACTACTACTACTACTACTACTACTACTACTACTACTACTACTACTACTACTACTACTACTACTACTACTACTACTACTACTACTACAGTGTACTACTACTACTACTACAGTGTACTACTACTACTACTACTACTACTACTACTACTACTACTACTACTACTAATAATAATAATAATAATAAATTATAATAACAACAATAATAACAATAGTAATTGTTATTATTAATACTATCTGTCAGATCTTCCAATTCATTGAGTTTTTTCAGATCCAGACTTAAAACGCAACTCTTTAAATTGGCTTTTCCTTCATAGTCGGTCTAACTTTTTCCCTCTGACCATCGACTACCCTTAGGTATTAGAACCGGTGTTATAGAAGCATTATTATTATTATTATTATTATTATTATTATTATTATTATTATTATTATTATTATTATTATTATTATTATTATTATTATTATTATTATTATTTCGCTGAAGACATGAAGGAGATGGGGCTAGAGATAACCAAAGCAAGAGAAGTTGCCAATGATCGTACCGGCTGAGAAGACTCGTCGCCCAATATTCCAGAGGGAACGGGAGGATCTAAGTCTAAGTCTATGATGATGATGATGATGATGATGATGATGATGATGATGATGATGATGATGATGATGATGATGATGATGATGATGATGATGATGATGATTAATTTCGGATTATTGTTATTATTGAAAAACGACAAGCATCCTTTGTCAATAAATTGCAGAAGGAGCCACTGTATTTTGCCGAGTGCAATGCTAGAATCTCTCTGAGGGCAGAGGCTGGCTGGATGGGCAGTGCTAATGGCTGTAAAGTTTGTGCTTAGTTTATTAGTTTATTATTAGTTTGATTTTATTTGGTTTTGTTCAGTTGATGTTTTCCTTGTTTGACTATTTTTTGATGCTGTGCTTGATGAATAAAGATTATTATTATTATGATTATTATTATTATTATTATTATTATTATTATTATTATTATTATTATTATTATTATTATTATTATTATTATTATTATTATTAACGGGCGCTTGTGTGATGCTGTACGCATTCAGGTCGACCTGAAGCATTCGCAGCAGGAAGCCAGCGGATCGAACGAGATCGAATACGGAATCGATCTGAAGGACTTCTACGACAGCGTCGAGTGGGACCTGCTGGAGGTTCCGGCGAAGAAGAACAGCAAGTTCTACCCGTGCTGTTCCGAACCGTACCCGGACATAACGTTCAACATCACCATCCGAAGAAAGACGCTCTTCCACACCGTCAACCTCATCATCCCGTGCGTCGCCATCTCGTTCCTAACCGTTATCGTCTTCCATCTACCGTCGGACAGCGGTGAGAAGATCGCCCTTTCCATATCCATCCTCCTCTCCCTCACCGTCTTCTTCCTTCTCCTCGCCGAGATCATTCCACCGACTTCCCTCGTCGTGCCCCTGATCGGCAAGTACCTCCTCTTCACGATGGTCCTCGTGACGCTGTCGATAATCGTTACCGTCGTGGTGCTGAACGTTCACTTCCGGTCTCCGACGACGCACACGATGTCGCCGTGGGTCCGGCGGGCGTTTCTCGGCCTTCTCCCGCGGCTGCTGTTCATGCGCCGGCCGCGCATCGACCGCGACCTGATTCCGCGCGTCATCGTGCGTACGTGCAACGGCGTCGAACTGCGCGAGCTTTACGTCGACCATCCCGGGCCCGCCGTCGCCGCCGCCGCCGCCGCCGGGGGCAGAGCGCCCGCAACAACGGGACCGACTGCGACGACGACGACGACGGAAGGCAGTAGACGATCTCGGTCGTCGGCGGGTGGAGGGACGTTCGGGGGAGGGCGGCGGGTCGAGGATCGACCTGGCGTCTTCCTCTTCGTCGTCTGCCGGTCGTGAATCGAACTACGCGAATAGATCGGGCGGATATAACTGCAGAGGGTACGCGGAGTCGCGAGAGCGAGCGGGTACGGGTGGGACTGCTGGTCCTGGGGTGGTGGGGCTCGAGGATCTGGACGCCGCCGTGGCGTTCACCGGGTCGAATCGATTTTCGCCGGAAGTGATCAAGGCCATCGAAGGGGTGACGTTCATCGCCGAACACCTCAAAAAAGAAGACGAGGCCAGATATGTGAGTATCAGCGAATTCCGTTCTGGTCATCTCCTCTTACTTAAAGGTCTGCGTCAGGGGTTACCACGTCTACTATTTGCGATACTTAAGTGCAATCAATCAATCAATCATTCATTCATTTATTTATTTATTCATTCATTCAATCATTCAATCATTCAATCGCTCGATAAAACAATCGATAGATCAATAAGCCATTACCTGTTTTAGACCCATTATAACTATACGTTCAGAGTGAAAATTATGGTCGGAATTCTTGTCTTTGGGAGTGCGGGGGGTTGAAACGCCATAGGTCAGTCCATAAGTAACTGGTTCCGGCCAAGGAAGAAGACATGCAGTAGGAAAGGAGATGTGTTTTGAGCATTAGTTGATAGCCTGCTGTGTGTTTCAGATCAAAGAGGACTGGAAGTACATTGCCCTGGTTCTCGATCGATTGTTCTTGTGGATATTCACGACAGCCTGTGTCGTCGGCACGCTCGGCATAATCCTCCAGGCTCCCACCATCTACGACAGCCGCATTCCGCTCACCGACACCAACAGAACGGCAAGGATCTAGACAGTCAGACAGACAGACAGACAGACAGAGGAAGGAGAGAGAGAGAGAGAGAGAGAGAGAGAGAGAGAGAGAGAGAGAGAGGGAGAGAGATAAATCGAGAGTCAGAGAGAGACAGTGAGAGAGAGAGACAGTGAGAGAGAGACAGTGAGAGAGACAGTGAGAGAGACAGTGAGAGAGACAGTGAGAGAGACAGTGAGAGAGACAGTGAGAGAGAGACAGTGAGAGAGAGACAGTGAGAGAGACAGTGAGAGAGACAGTGAGAGAGACAGTGAGAGAGACAGTGAGAGAGACAGTGTGAGAGACAGTGAGAGAGAGACAGTGAGAGAGAGACAGTGAGAGAGACAGTGAGAGAGACAGTGAGAGAGACAGTGAGAGAGACAGTGAGAGAGACAGTGAGAGAGACAGTGAGAGAGACAGTGAGAGTGAGAGTGAGACAGACAGAGTCAGAACAGAGCGTGGCCGGACAAAATGCCACGGATAAAATGTCAGCGGACAACATGTCAGCGGACAAAATGTCATGGGTTAGAGTTAGGGTTACATTTTGTCTGCTGACATTTCGTCCGCGGACGTTTTGTCTGCGCACATTTTGTCCTAGCACCAGACACAGAGAGACAGAAACGGAGAGTTGGAGTAGCTGGAGTTATTCTGGGATACGCTGGTTGATCGAGAGTTGTGGGCGGCCATTTTTTCTTTTCCGTTTCGTCATCGAACAATTTGAAGATCGTTTCAAAAATGACGTTTGCAGATGCTAGAAACTTCTTCGTCGATTTACAATCAACTAATGGGCCTTAATTATGTACAGTACATGCATTGAATCGTGCGCTACATAAACACTGCATCTTGAGGATGCTAGATTAAATTTGCGAGGGGCAAAATTCGTTATAATTTCGTCTTAACGTCACTCCACCTTTTCAAGAGATCTTCAACGGCGCTGTAACATGTGATATATACGCAGTGGCGGCTCTAGATGTGGGTCCGGGGGCCCGTGCCCCTATTGAATGTCTGCCTAGGTGCCCCCTGTTTGGACCCTATACTTACTAGTACATACTTATCAAAAAATGGTTGGCCCCATGCTTAGAAGTTGCCACCCCAACGCCCCCCCCCACTTGCCAAATCATGGAACCGCCAATGGATATAAGAGCGCCCATGCAACTCTGCTAAACATTTTATTGCACGGTCTTTTACCTGAACTTCTTGCTGGAAGTTTAAATTTGTTTTTCCTTCCGAATTGCGGCTCTGTACGCATTTTTCCTTGTAATTTTTTTCAATAATAATAATAATAATAATAATAATACAGTAATAATAACAAGGCTTTTAGAGTGTTTCAGTAGGGCCTATCCTATGTGAGAATCACTTATCTGCCAACAGTGGCGTAGCTAGGATTCAAGAATAGGGGAGACGTCGAAGTTTTCGTGTAAAACAGTCTCCGGCGGGCGAGCAAAAAATTTAGTCAAGAAGTTCTCCAAATAACTTCACGTATTTTCTTCGTTCATTCTTCCAAATTTTTCAATGAATTTGCGCAAATCCTACTACCGGATCCACAAACCAGAATAGGGGCTCGTCCCCTTTCCTCCTCACCACCCCGTAGCTACGCCAATGTTATCTGCATAATGGTTTAATGCTTCTACATTTGAACAATGCGTTTGTCAGTTTACCATTTTATTCTTATTGACAACGAATCGACAGTCTTCAATGAAATCCTTGAATCTTAAGATATTTAGATAATTATCTAAATATATGCATAATCTTCTATTAGGGGTCTATGCTCGACTCTAGTCTCCCAAATTTTTGGAGGCCACCTTAAGAAAGGGCGAAGGTATATGGCTGGAAATCCACTTTTTCATTCAAGTTTACGCCAGTGGAAATATGAACAACTCCTCCCCGCTCTTCCTATTTCAAATATTGCTTATAGTTAAGTTTAAATTGTTCATTTTTCTAAAATCATTTCCTCCTTAGCTATAACAACCCAGCCTCGCTGCCCTTCGGATATATTGACCATTGCCTGGCTGACCATTCACCTTTCCCACGGCGATTTTAAGAAAGAGAAAAAGAATAAGCTGCTGCAGTCGTACTACTTCCAAAGCGCTATATAAATCCACGAGATTTTATACCTGCTTACTTATAGTTTTGACTTTAACAGTTATTAGGTTCGATATCGTTAATCCCCATAACTGGGGATCCCGGATATATCCGTCCATTTTACGTTGAGTTACAGTTAAATACAGGGTTAAGGGGTTAAAGCTGTTAATACATGTTCTAAGAACGAGTAAAACGGCGTGTGTATTAAAACATTCTGGCGTCATACATGTCAGTAGATGAGTAGATGCATCAAAGATCGTCCGATGGAATTCCCATTGTTAAATGCACCTAAAACCAACAATTGGTAAGAGAGCTTTTTATATTTCTGGGCCAAAAATCCGAAACTCTCTCCCCCTGGTTGTCAGCAGAGGCGGTTCCAGTATTTCTTGGTGGGGGGGGGATGAAGAGAGAAGGAAAAAATCAATAAACTTTGCAGTACAAGGCTGACAAAAGGTTTTTTTCGTAGTTTTACTAGACTTTTACCCAAAAATAGGTTGTACAAGCAAAAAAAGTCCGGTGGGGGATGCATCCCCACTCAAACCCCACGTGGAACCGTCACTGGTCATCAGATCTTCCAATAAACTGAGTATTTTCAGATCTGGGCAGGCTTAAAACACGTTTCTTTCAACAACAACAACAACAACAACAACAACAATAATAATAATAATAATAATAATAATAATAATAATAATAATAATAATAATAATAATAATAATAATAAGGCTTAAAGTGGTTCAGTAGGGTCTGCCTTGTGTGAAAACCACTGTTAGCATTACCTCCATAGTCTGTCTTGCTGTTTCCCGTTGACTGGTTGACTGATCTCTGGAATGACTTGGTCTTTTGCGGTTTGCGGATGGATTTAGAGCACCATCGATTGATACCCTTGGGTATTAGAACTGGTGCTATAGAAGTGCATACTAATTATTATTATCTGTCTCTGTCGTTGGTAGAACGTGTATCATTCCATTCACTTGTTTCACTTCCATCCTCTCCGATGGCATTTTGTTTTTAAATGCTAATCTTTGTCTTCCTCTTGTTCTGCGTCCATTGGTTCTTAACCGTTGTTATTAAGTGTTCCAATCCATTTTTCCAATAAGCTCTTAATAGTGCAATTTGAAGCTACTGTACTGAGCTTTGGGTAGTATAACTTGACTCTATCTGTTGAGCTTCAGAGGAGTATGGTTTGACTCCATTGAGAGCATTTCTCCATTGCAAAACTAGCATTCAGACTCTTATACTTATTAGCCTAATGTACGATACGCAATTCCAAGCGAACTGAAAATGGAAGCTAAATTTCGAAAAATTTCGACCGAAACTCGAGTACGTATTATGATATTAAAGGTCTATAGACCAGAAGTCACGTGATCAATGTACATTGCTACAGAACAGAATTAAACAACTGGAAACGTATTGCAAGCCAGACTTTAAATTTTTATAATTTTTACAATGATTTTAAGCGATATCTGAAAATGAAAACAATTTTTCATTGACGTCAATTATTTTTCTTGCAGTGATGTGATACGCTTTAAAAGGCACTGGCTGGCAGGCAGTCAAGATAACCAGTTGATAGTTAGCTTTTCCCTTTTTCCTCAAAGAAGTTTATTGAATTCCAGATTCATGAACCTTCGTGAACTGAACGGAAGTTATTAGGAGATATTCCGTCTGTTCGGTTGATGGATGGATATGTCGTTATTAATGCCACGCCTGCCAAAGTCATTCCGTCTTCACAGCCGTCTCTCTCTCTCTCTCTCTCTCTCTCTCTCTCTCTCTCTCTCTCTCTCTCTCTCTGTCACTCGCTCGCTCTCTCTCTCTGCCTCTGTCTGTCTGTCACCCTGTCTCACTCTCTCACTCGCGCTCTCTGTCTATCTCTGTCTGTCGGTCTCTCTGTCTCTCTCTCTCTCTCTGTGTGTGCCTATTTCTCTGTGTCTCTGGCTCTGTCTGTTTGTCTCTCTAAGACTCTCCTTCCTTCTCTGTCTCTCTCTGGCTCTCTTCCTCTCAGTCTCTCTAAGTCTCTCTCTAAGTCTCTCTCTAAGTCTCTCTCATTATCTCTCTGTCTGTCTCTTTGTTTCTCTCTGTGTGTCTGCCTCTCTTTTTCCTCTCTCTTTCTCTATCTATGTCTCTTTGTGTCTCTGTTTCTTTGTCTCTGTCTCTCTGTGTGCCCGCCTGTCTCTCTGTCACTGCCTCTGTCTCTCGCCACCACTCCGCTGTTTATGTTTGCATGTTATTCAGATTCGAACGCAGCAAACTCTTCGATACTTTTTCATAATGCCGGTCGGCCAAAGAGAGAACGAAAAGCTCTTGGCTCAACTGGTCGCTTGCAGATGAGCTGAACTGCTCAACCGAACCTTTTATATCTTCAATGCGGCGGTCAGCCTCCTCCGAGATACGAGTCAGACGAACCCGATGATCCGAGCCCTATTTCTGCTTTCTACTTATTAGATTTAGTTGATTCTGTTCGCTGCTGTTATACTGCTGGCCCCTGGAAAACAGAATCTTATAATATATATAAAGCTATTGTTCGACTCGGAAAAGCATAAATTGATGCGTAGATTGTTCTGGCGTTAGAAAAATCGCTTCAAACAGAATTCGTGAATTTCCCTGGACGAGACGACAAAACCCGGAGGCGCGACATCAGCGGAGAAACTTAAGAACTTTCGGAAATTAACGCTGTTGTACCCTCCACCCTCTACCCCCGCGGGAAAAAAATTTTCGACGAAGGCGCGGACCCAGAATGATTCCGCATTCTGGAGGACAGGCGAACGCCGGTCGGAGTTCAACGAACTATTTCAAGTCATCGTCGTCGTCGTCGTCGTCGTCTAACAGAAAAACCTCAAACTACGTTCCTGAAATAAAGATTGCTGTCCTCGGTTCGCTCGGAGTTGGAAAATCAGGTACGACTCGACCGTCTGCGTAAGTCAAGTAAGTAAGTAAGCTAACACGAAATTTCTATAGCGCTGCCCGAAAGCTTGGCGCAGTGCACCAGCTTATGCACGAGCGCTCAATCTGGGTGAAATCATCCATAGTCCGTAATGTAGTCCGCGGTGGTCGATTTCAATTTAGTCCGTGCGTGCGTAGTCGCGAGGGGCCAGACAGACGCGTGACCGGACAGAATGTCCGAGGACAAAATGTCACGGACAAAATGTCACGGGTTAGGGTCAGGGTTTAATCTAGGCCGTTTCCGAGGGTGGAAATTGCAATTTTTCCACCCGGGAAATTTCAAATCCCCCGGAAATGTTGGCATACTATACATCAAATAACAGCAGCCCCTTAGCTGACTTCCCCCCGGCCTTGTCAGTTCCCCGGTGTCTAGGAGTCTAGAATAAATACTGAGGTTACTCACTTTGACTCTGATTCTAAATCCTTAGTATAAGAGTAAATATAGGCCTACTAAAATCGCCAGCAGTCCCTTTACGCATAACCAAAAAAAAACAATTTCCAGGTTTTAGATAAATGGCGTCTTGTTTTAGACTCAAAAGACGGCGAACTATAGCCAAGATTATGGAAATAATTTTTCCGAATAAAATATTATCAAACATGAATGTAACAAAACAACTATCTTCACATTTTCATTGACTGCCAACACCCGTACAGTAATTTCATTAATAATAGCACCAACTGTACCTCTCAAAATCTCTGCCATAGACGCACAAAAACACACACACACACACACACACACATATATATATATATATATATATATGTACATATATATAATGTATAATATATTATATTATATATAATGTAAAAGGTAAAGGTAAAGTTCGTCCATAAAAGTTGTCCATAATGTATAATATATATATATATATATATATATATATATATATATATATATATATATATATATATATATATATAATGTATTATATATATAATGTACCCTGTAAATGATAGTTACCCAGAGCTTCACGTCCAGGTATCAAGTGGCTGACCATTTAATGCAGCGACGGGGCGTTTTGTTTGCCATCCTTTCTGTATCCGGTTTCAGCAGCTGAGGTTCTTTCTCCTCCTCTCTTCTTTCCATCTCCGTTCGCCTCCTTCTAACTCAATTACTGAGTTCTTCCATCGAATCTCTTCCATCAACCAGCATCCGGTTATCCCAGTGCATTATCCGGGAGTCTATTTCATCCCTGCCCCCGAGAAGACAGATGGTAGCCTACAGTACCACGTAAAGAGTAATTCAGTCGCTTACCTCAACTCGGAAAGACCATTGAACTTTATACCATTAATTTTCATTATGCCAATATACCCTAATAGTACCTTTTGCGATACGGATTTGAGGTACCATCGATTTGGTACCGTTGGCTTTAAAATTATTGGTGCAAAAGAATCCGATAAATAATGCCTGCATGATCTTCGATAGAGGCGACTATTACTGCAGTGTTTATCTTAGGCCTTCTTGATGAATTTTGAAAGATCGAAAAAATATCTCTCTGTCTGTATCTCTGTCTCTCTACCTCTTTTGTCTGTGTGTCTTTCTCTGTCTCTCTCTCTCTCTCTCTACTTCTCTCTGCCACTTATTCTACCTCTGCATCTCTGTCTGTCTGTCAGTCAGTCTGTCTGTCTGTCTGTCTGTCTGTCTGTCTGTCTGTCTGTCTCTCTCTCTCTCTCTCTCTCTCTCTCTCTATATATATATATATATATATATATATATATATATATCTTTCTGCCTCTGACTCTGTATCTCTGTCAGTCTCTCATTTTCTCTCTCCCTCTATATATATATATATATATATATATATATCTATATATATATATATATCTGCCTCTGTCTCTGTTTGTCTGTCTGTCTGTCCGCCTGTCTGTATCAAGTGCAGTGCCAGTGTTAGGCTTATTTGAAAGTCAAATCAGTGGGGGGAGGGAGGATAGATGATTCTGTCTGTCTCTGTATGTCTGTCTGTCTGTCTGTCTCTCTGTCTGTCTCTCTCTCTCTCTGTCTCTCTGTCTCTGTCTCTCTCTCAGTTTACTGTACGCGTGTGTGCATTGATTAATCATCTTTTCATTCGTTCCAGCCCTGGTGGTGAAGTACATGACAAAGCGGTTCATCATGGAATACGATCCATTCATTGGTGAGCTTTCAGTTACAAAGAATCCTCTTTATCACTGTTTTATCCAGGCCTGTTAGAGGAAGAGATCCTCCCCCCCAAAAAAGAAACGCCTCAACATCCCCCTCCCCCAAAATAAAATCTTAGCACTTACACACATTTTGCATTAAACTGTGTCTTTTCCTCTCCAACCCCCCGTCAAAGGTCTCAATCCCCCCCCCAAGTCTGGAGTCTGGATAAAACACTGCTCTTTATCAAGCGCATAGTGGCAAACAGTAATACAGAATAGCGTATCAGTCAGTTGCCACAATAATTTCAAAACTGCCTCCTGCAACATATTGCCGAATTCGTCATTGCCAGAATCTGAAATCTCGACGACCGCCCCCCTTGACCCCCCCCCCTCCCAAAGGAACCCAACACCAGCCTTAGGCAACAACAGATTGCCGAGTTACGGCAAAACGGGCACCCGTGCTCAACTCGTGCCGCTAAGAATCGAGCCTAAAGAGAGAGGCACGGATCGAGACATATTTCGTTCCTTCAATGGGTTCGATTGGTACCTTCGCCTTGTTTATCCTAAAGCCGCATCTGTTGCGCACGTGAGCGTTGATTTCCAGTCTGTTTTCTCGGCGAGCGATCTCTGGCGTTTGGCGCGACTCATTCGTTAGGCTATACGAGCGCCTAGTCCGAGCTCGATCGATCCTAGAGAAGACTGATTGCATATCTCGGGCACCCGCGCATGCTAACCGGGATTGAAAGGATGTCCAAATGGTCTGCGATGTGTATAAATATATTTACAGCTTAGAGTCCCAACCATAAGGAAACGATATAATCGCAGCTTAATTGGCTCCAGAATTGTTCTGAACTGTAGCCTGCAATTAAATAAATATTTAATGAATACAATTTTTAAAAAGCAATTTAAGAATACATACTGTCAACGTATTTAGTTAAGTGTTAGTTAAGTATTTTCTTTTTTTTGTTTCTTCTTGATATATGTTAATTTTGGATATTGAGAGGAAAAAATAAAATTGTGATTGATTGATTGGTTGATTGATTGATTGATTGAAATTAGTTGTTTCGTCGGATATTTTTGATTGATTATCGCACGGCTAAAATTCCTGATTTACCCTATTGCGGAGTGAAAAAAAAATCTTCATTTATATAGCGCCTTGATAATAATGAACTAGTCACCGGCCGAAGTAAAAAGAAAGTTATATCTCGTGAATTTATATAGCGCCTCAAATGCAGTACCGCCGTATTGGACGGTTTTGGATATAACGTACCTCGGATATAACGTACTAAACTTTGCCGGTCCGTTAAGTACGCTATAACGGAGTTCTACTGTACATCGAATTCATATTTTCGGCGAAATTCTGTGGTACTCCAAATTTCTAAAGAATATTTACTGGGAAAACATTGATCGAGATATTGTTGCACAAACACGCCACTGGAAACAATCTCAAAGACATTCCTTAAGCACTTAAAACTTCTGACTTTGCATGTTGTTCCTATACACGGCTGTTGGTTGTCTTCGTAAACTGAGCGTAGTTCTATACTTCTTCTGGCATGAGTGGATTGAAGAGCCCCCCCCCCCCCACCCCCGGCGGGTCTGAAAGAGGCAGTTTTTACACACAGACATAGAAAAGAGTTTGTTTGTAGAAAGCATAGATAAGAATAATAAATAATACAGTCAATACACGCAAGCGCAGTGGGGCAGCCAGGATTTCTGGCTAGGGGGTACACCGGTAAACCCCATTTCTCTGATTAAAAAAGTCGCGTCAACGAAAAACAAAAAACGTCGTCTTTCAAGATCTTTAAACTTTCGTACTTCTACCTACCCCTACCCCCTACTCCTCAACGGTTTTGCACAAATCTCACGACCGGTCCCAGGACGAATATGGGGGCTGCTTCCTCCCCCGGTGGCTACTCCACTACGCAAGATGTGATCTGATCCAAAGTTACGTCGTTTGTTTATTGCTAATCTCTTGTGGTTGTTTATAACAGAAGACGTCTACTCGAAGTCGGAATCACTCGACGGAAAAGACGTTATCATTAAGCTCATGGATACAAGCGATTCGGTAAGTAAGAACTAGCCTACACGCTCGTAAAACCAAATACGAGCACGCGAAATAATATTCATTCCCAGAATTACATCGATCCTCTCTCTCTCTCTCTCTCTCTCTCTCTCTCTCTCTCTCTCTCTCTCTCTCTCTCTCTCTCTCTCTCTCTCTCTATCTCTAATAGAAAACAAAACCTCCTCCCACGCATATTTAACATGCACTCGATGCTCGAATAGCCTTTGTTAACGTTTTTTGGCAGATTCCAAAGTTAGATAATTTGGGAATCTCGTTATAATATGCGTAAATTGTATGACTATGGACAGCCGCTACCATGTTGGGATTGTTGGTGAATCGCGTATGAACGGTTCATCGCGACTTGTCCAGATGCTAGAAGCCAGAGAGAGAGAGAGAGAGAGAGAGAGAGAGAGAGAGACAGACAGACAGACAGACAGACAGACAGACAGACAGACAGACAGAGAGACAGAGAGACAGAGAGAGACAGAGAGAGACAGAGAGAGACAGAGAGAGAGAGACAGACAGACAGACAGAGACAGAAAGATACAGTACAGTGTATGTACGTCTACAGATAACTGTTTCCGAGCATATACACTGTAGTCATTATAGTACTTTATAGGCAAAATAGGCAATAGACACACACACACACACACACCAATTATTTCAGGTTCGTTACTCTCTCTCTCTCTCTCTCTCTCTCTCTCTCTCTCTCTCTCTCTCTCTCTCTCTCTCTCTCAGCTGCTTCCGCCCACCTGAACAATCGGATTCAGAGAAAAACCTGTGGAATCGTCCTATTAACTGTACGAGTGCAGAATTATTACGTCTAATTGAACGCTGTCTGAAGCGCTGGATTTTTCAAA